>JANVCC010000038.1:2828843-2915969 GCA_025345505.1 Todiramphus chloris collaris | reverse complement strand
GAAGCCTGTAATTTCTTACCCTAAGGCTCAATATACTTGGACTGGTCAGTTCTGAGAGCAGCCAGAGAAGAAGGTTGCGTAGTTACGATAATTGCTTTTTGCTGCAATCAGTAACTGAAGCCAGTAGCCAAGTACCTTTAACTTTTCATTTAAAGTGCAGATGAAACTATTCCCAAAACCATAGGCACACCTCATATTCAGTCTTTAATCTGAACAATACATTTCAGCTCTGTCTCCTGTCTCTTTGAACTCGGTTATGAGAAGGACAGAAAGCACCATCTGCACAGGGATAACGGCTCCTCAGGATGGAGAAACCTGCATGGTGCCAAGCCAGTGCCAGCAGGGATGAGGGATATATTTCATTTCTTCTGTCTCATCCTTCATGTGTGGGATGCCCCGTGATAACCTTTCTGATTCCTTCTTGGAACCTCCTTTGCCTGTGACTTGTGAGTTAGTGGGTTTGTCCAAGCAACCATGAGGGACAGCAATCCCTGTGGCCTTCCTGGTCTCCTCAGCCCATGTCTGTCAAATCCAGAGCCTCCCCAAGGCAAGAGCATGGTTTCCATGTAGAAAAGTGTTTGTTGCAAGGCTAGACTGGGAACAGTCAGTGGAGCTCAGAGATGAAATCAGAGCAGGGCCAAAAGTTTTTGCTCCAGATGAGGCTTCTGGTGCCTCTCTCCTGTGCCACACAACTTAATGTCAGTCCTGGGACTCAGGTGTCTGATGTGATTGTGATAACATTGCAAAGCCATTGCTTCCTATTATGGTTGTGACCATCACTTCTCTCTGCAAAACCGAGGGGGTCTCTTTTTCTAGAGTCATACATGAGTTTTATTTTATTTTTTTTCCTTAAGCTATTTGTGGTCTAGCTTTATACTTCTTGACATGTCCATTTCTTGCCATGACACTCCATCAAAATACCACAGGTGTATAGGGAAACAAAAAAAAAAAATCAGTAATAATTCAACTTGCTCTTACTTCAAAGATATGTGAAGCTTCTTTACTTTCCTTTGATTGGATAATTCTGATTTGTCTACAAGATGAATTTGGCCCTCGCCCTGAGGATGATGTAAAAAGCTCTTTTACAGTGCATTTTCAGTTTTGGAAGGAAGCACAGAGACTAGGTCTGTAATAATTGTAAAGACATCCAGGCAGGAAGATAGATGCTTTCAATTCAGTTGCTCTGAATTTTTCATATTCTCCTTGCACTGTTTCAGGTGCATCTATGGAAGGCATTTTTCCCACTGGAGTTTTGGTGCTAATGTGATAAGAATGTGAGGACTGATCATATTCACTGTCCTCGTAATTTATTTATAACCACTTAATTAAGTTGTTATGAAGTCGCCTTTTTCTTTTCTTATTGGCAGTGAGGATGCAATTAATTTTCTTAGGGTTTCCTTCATAACCAGGTTCTCTGACTTACTATTTCTCATCTAAAACTGCTCTTTATCCAAAGATGTTATATTATCCACTGGATATTCTGTGATGACCAATTCAAAAGTGACCTTAGGTAAAGGTGCACCAGCAACAAAGCTTCCTTTCTTTTTTTTTGGATTCATATTCAATTTCTCTGGCAATATAACCAAACAACCTGCTGTGTTTCTTTGTTGCTTCTCTATTATGTGTTGCAAGGTGAAGAAATTGCCTAATCTTTTGCTCTCACTTTCCCTTCTCTTGTATCTCTTACCTGTTATAAATTTCCCTTCAAGACTTTCTCTCCAAGACATTTTTCCTTTAATTATTGCCACTGGTTGATCCAGTAGTCAAAAAAATACACCGTGAAACCTGTGATTCAAGGCTGGCATCCCCATTGCCAACGAGAAGCTGTCTTGGGAATGACAGAAACCACACATGGACTGTGCACGACAACACCAGTTTTCCTTCTCTGGACTCACCTGCCCAGGTGGCAAAGCATCGTCCAGCTGCTAAAGATGATCAAAAAACCCACCCAAGATCTTAAGTAAAGAAACAATAGGAGAGTTGACAGGTCACTACATCTTTTAATTCCCCATTTATCCCGAATAGGACTTCTCAGTTGTTGTAAAGGTATCATAGAGTCATAGAATACCAGGTTGGAAGGGACTTCAAGCATCATCTAGTCCAACTTTTTAAGGTAAATTATATATATATATAAAAAAATATATATAGAAGGAAAGACTTCCCTCTGCCTTTTCCAGATCTTCTCCATTCATTTACTCTCTGCTACATCATTACCCTTCTAAATAAATGTGACTTCTATTTTATTAACTTGCTCCATCTGGGGTCAGATTAAGTCATTCATCAGCTTCCATTCTGTCTGGCAAAACCAATGTGCTTCTTAAAATATTTGTTTAATACTGTACTGAGAGAAGGTTCATAATCCTCAGACCTCAATTGTGAAATATTAATAACAGAAATCACTTTGCCAGAGGTGAAAGCTTTTTTAACCCAACAAGGTCTCACAAGAACATCAGAAATTGCGAAGAAAATTTGGATGCTCCAAAACTGACAAAAATCAGCAACCAGCAGAGGCCTTTCGTCTTGTAATGCATTCAGTATTCAGCCACCTACACGAAAATAGAGTCATAATAAGTGTCTTACAAATAAAGTGTTTAAATCTTTAAAGTACATAGGACATAAAGCCATTTCCTATTTCCTCATCTGGAAATTTTATCTTAGTTGGAAAGCTACAGTAAAACACTCCCAGAGTGACTCTCAAGACACCATGGACCCATATTACTTAATTCCATGTAATGCTAGTCTGTGTGTATATAGTTTATTTTTCCCACTATCTCTCTTTTATTTTCTCCTCAGTCCTGAGTTGTCACAAACAGATTTTTTTTACCTCTGCACATCTTGTGGATGTTAAATCCCTAAAGGTGATGGGACCATAATTTAACCTTTGACTTTGAAAGTATGATTGTACTTAAAACTAATCATGTTAAATTGCTTCTTTCGTTGAAAAGATATCTAGTGAAAAACACACTTACTACAAATATTTAACACTGTAAAATGCTGTAAATCAGGTGTTTATTAGACAGCATATATCTAAATATTTTTATTTAGTACAAATTTATTTTCACTGGATCTGGGCTTGTTCAGCCTGAAGCAAAGGAGGCTCAGGGGAGATCTTCTGGATCTCGACAGCTCCTTGACAGCAGCCAGGTGGGGATTGGCCTCTTCTTCCAGGGAAGAAGCAATAGGACAAAAGGAAGTGGCCTCAACTTGTGCCATTGGAGTTTTAGGTTGGATATTAGGAAAAATTTCTTCCTCAGAAGGGTTGTCAAACTTGGCCTAGGCTGCCCAGGAAAGTGGGGGAGTCCCCATCCCTAGAGTTTTCAAAGCTGTGGAGATGTGATGCTGAAGGACATGGTTCAGTGGTGACGTGGCAGTGCTGGGTTAATGCTTAGACTTGATGGTCTTAAAGGTCTTTTACAACCAAAATAATTCTATGGTTCTTTACATGGGTCAAAACATTTTTACTCTACACTTGCCTGGGCTCCCAGAGAACCAGGCAAACATGCCGTTCAAAAAAAAAAACCTTTCACATGCTGCCAGCTGGTCAGAAGCTGGCACTATCCTTCCAGTTCACCTGGGTGGTGCTGGACCATCATCTGGGGACGTACAGCCAAAAAGGCCGTTGGGAAGCAATGGACAGGTTGCCTTGTGGTTCCCTTTGTGGTTTGCAGATGGATTGCCTTAATGGCCCTCTCATTAAAAGGTCTTGCTGTGAAATGCTTGTTTCTTTCTCATTTGGAATTCTCTGCATTGATAATTAGTAGCTCTTTTTGGAAGTTATTTACAGGAAGTATTGCTCTTGTGTTACTTCATGCTAGACAAACCAGAAAGAAAGCACCGTACAGATGCGTGCGTGGAGCCAGTCTGTCTAACATTCTGCTGAGAACCAGAAGAACTCCTCTGCAGACAATGAAAACCCATTCTGTGAGTGTGTATATGCACGTTCAAATGGAAAACATGGCATTTATTTGTTAAAACGGCCAGGACAAGCACGCAGAGGGCCAGAAGTGGTTGCATTAAGGGAAAGGGAAAGGGAAAGGGAAAGGGAAAGGGAAAGGGAAGAAGTGGTGGAGTGCACAGGGCTGGCAGCAGCCCTGGATGAGGGCTGCCAGACAACGGCGATGGGAAGGTTTAGTTTTAGATAGTGGGAGCAAAACACTGAATCACTTGGGGACGTAGGGACCGCAGAAGAAATAAGGCCAGTAGGAATATCTGCGCGGGGCAGGGCTAACAATGAGAGGAGGAGGAGGATGATGAGTGCACAGGTCCCTGTATGTCATTGCCAAGCAAGCTGTAAAGGACTCCAGAATGGGATTTTATGTTGGGATTGGTTTTTTCCCCTCACTCTATACTATATCAACAAGACAGCTGCAATGCAATCTGCTGTTTGTGTAGGGAAGGTGTTAGTGGTAAGCAGGACAGTGTGCTCTTGGGTATCGTCACTGGCAGCTCAGTGATCCCCAAGCAGTACTGGTAGGGTCTGATGGCAGGGTCTCAGCTCTTGCTTATCATAGAGCATCATCACAGCATCCTCCCTGGTGGGACCGGGTTGGAAACAGGCATCTTAAGAGCCTTTCAAAGGGCCATCATTTGTCCCTTGGAAAACAAGGCATTAATCTTAACTCCTGTCTTCCAGTTGGAGCATGATATATACACAGCATCAGATAAGGCTTGTAAACACAAATATAACAAAAAGCCACAGCAAAACTGATACGCTCCACGTCTCCGCTACCTCTCCCATCCTTCTGCAAGCCTGTCCTGGTTATTCTTCTTTTCTATTTTTTCCCCAGGAAACAAAAGCTTTTAATTCAGTCCAGTAAGAGGCAAAGATGCTTCCAGGGCAGCAGCCTCTGTGCCTTCTCACAGACACAGCCCCACAGAACAAAGAGAAGAAAGAGTCTGATGATAATAATAAGTAATTATAATTAGCACATATTTAGTGCTTTACATTTTCGAAGCACTCTACAAATATTAGCTAATGAATATTTGGTAAGCAAACAGATTTCAAGCTTCTAGAAGGATTATTATAAACTAGGAGGAAAATATTTTACAATATTTGGTTAACTTTTTCTCACTCCTACATTTGCAAGGTTATTAGGCTTTACTACACCCATAACTTAATCATAGTGAGCTATTTTGTATTTGTTACTCTCGGAATATTTAACCACTGATACCTTTAACTAGAATTGAAGAATTTGGAGTGTGTAGAAAGCTCCTAAAAGCTTTATTTAAAAGAAAGCACTGTGTGGGCAATGTGGGCAAATATTGATGATTTGCAGGCAAACATTTTGCCCCTACTTTTTCTTCTTGGTTTAATGCACTGGAATATGACAAGCCTTAGGTCTAGACTCTGAGACTTAACAAACACACTGGTCCTCCCCAGCTGTGCTTATGTTTGGGGTTGGACTAGATGGTCTTTAAAGGTCCCTTCCAACCCAAAACATTCTATATTCCCATGTATAATAACCCAATTTCAGCATACGGTTTTGCCTGAATTTGACCCAAACCTCTCCAATCTATACCACATTTGACAACGTTGAGTACTCCCACTGGACATGGATACTAAGCAGACATTTAGGGCAAGAGGTTTAGTTAGAGGGACCATCCCACGGTTGGTCTTCTGTGCTTCCCACTGAGAAGCTGCAAAAAATAAATGGGCATATTCAAAACAGATATTTGCAGGGGTTTTTTTGCTAGAGTTGAGGGTGTGCACATCATTCTCTGGTTGCCCAGAGAGGTGGTAGAGGAATCATCCTTGGAACCATTCCAGGTTGGGTTGGATGGAGCTCTAAGCAACCTGCTCTAGTTGAAGATGTCCCTGCTCACCGCAAGGTGGTTGGGCTCGATGACCTTTAAAGGTCCATTCCAACCCAAATCAGTCTATCACTCTAGGTAACAGAAACCCAGTTAATGCCATCACAGACACCTCCTTGTAGGAAACACATAGCTGAAAGAGCAGAGGTGGTGTAATTGCTGGTATGAGCTGCTGTCTCCTCCAGGAGCTGAGGTTGCCCTTGCTCCTTTGTGGGAATTCTACCAACTAAGATGAATCAGAATGTACCTTTCCTTCTCAGCCATCCCAGCGATACAACAAACGCTGGGTCAGATACTTCTCTTTTATCATGGATGGGATTTTCTGTGCTTCAGAGTAGTGATAACATGGATATGGTGACTGTACCCAAACTTTTCAGAAGATCTAGTAACTCTTTGACGTTCAGCCACCCAAGTGCTCACCAAGCCAAACCCCTCAGATTTAAAAATTCTGATGTGTATAGTCAAGCTCTTCTAATGATCTTGATGTAATTGGGCTCTTCTTTCCTTGTTTTTGTCCTTGACTTTCAAGGTTTGATTCATTACCTCGTGCAAATTCTCCTCTGCTCCGTGACAATTTCACACCAGTGATTCCTTTGTTTCATTTGTATCCAAGCTGCTTTTTTTTTAAGCTAGCACACTCTTATCTCTTCATAATCAATTTTCTAGTTTCTAAATATCCACAGTTTTGGCACCTATATAGCAAGCTTTCTTCACACAAAGCGATTAAAGTATTCAGCTTGCTCTCTTTTCTTCCTTCACCTTGTCTGCTTCAGTTTGTGCTTTGAGCAGTAGCTGGGCAGTGTATACATCTTGCTGCTTAAATTCTGCAGATTATGTGTGATCTCTATATTAAGTTTCTCTTCCAATTGCTTCTGCTCCGCTATCCTTGCACAATATGCACTCAGCATCTGCTTCTGCCATTGCCTCTGAAAGCAGAAGTGATTTCTCTTGCCAATTTTCCACTTTCCAAAAAGAAACTGTTCTTTCAAGGCTTGATCTTGTTGTGTGCTTTAAAGTCAGTAATAATATAGTATACGAGACATGTTACCGAACTGGGGATAAAACAAGAAACACAGATAGAGCAGCCAAAATATTTAATAACAGACTCTAATATGCACCGTGCTTGACAGGCTGAGGGAAATAGGATGTTTCTTGAAATGACACCAAGCTCTGCTGAGAGGCGATCAGGACCCCAGGCACTCAGGGCAGAGAAAAGGGTATTGGACGTGAAGCCAGGCACAGGGACAGGTCTGTTTTTCCGGCTTTTTAAAACAGTTCTTTCTGGTTGACCAGAAGTTTAGTTATTTCCAATTACCAATGCAGAGAAAATTAATTTTCCCACATATTTTTGACAGGAAACCTGTCCTACATTGCAGGGATGTGTTTGATATTTTGGAAAGTTCGCTTCAATTTCATGTATCTCTGCTTCCCACATCACAGTTTGACATCTATTTACAGTGTAAACCTCTCAGACTGGGACAGCCTCTCCCTTATCACAGGGAAAAATAGCTAGTATATTGTTATTGATGTTATCTGGTTATAAGATGTAAAGACAATGCACATGTAGGATGGAAACTAATTCCCTGATAGGAAAGTTTATTCAGTGCCTAGCATAGTGGAACCTCAGTTTGATGTAAAGGCTTTCAGGCTCTACATTCATACAAATAACCTAACATAAACAGCTGCTGCACAGAAGAAATGTAACTAACCAAAAATCAAAGTAAAAAAAACCAAACTAAATGGCATTTGGAGATGTTGTTTTAACATACTGACTAATAACTTCCATTACTGTCATTTCTCATCTACTGTTCTGGATGTCATCAATGTCCATATAACACAAAAAGGTAATCCCAAGTTAAGGAAGGGATCATCCCTACATTATTTTCAGTTGATTGGAAATATAAAGCACCATAAATGCTTTATCAAAAGTGAGTTTTCTGACTTGCTTTTGGAGGTCCGTGTAGTCTTGATGAGCTTTGTAAGACTCCAGCTCCTGAGAATGCAATGTCTACATCTTTGCTACCCCACCCACATGTCACGCATGATGCCAGTTTGCTGCAATATCCCTTAGAAGGGGCCACAAAAGGATGTGTGCTCAAAGGTTTGAGAGTGAAAATGCAGGAAGAAAGAGTCACAGATGGGAAACAGATTTCATTCCTTCTGTGGAGAGTCAGGTTCAGCCTTTAGCCTTTAAAAACCTTACAAAAAGGCAAACCTGATTCTTATACCTGCTGAAAAGGTACTAAACTGTTTAGATGGTAGGTGTCATCAGGCTGCTTCTCAGCAGGGAGCCCTGATTCATCAGCATCAGGGTTTCCCCAAAGCTTTCTGCCTACATCTTCTACTTAGCTTGGCAGGGACATTGTCAGAGAATAAAAGACTTCTTCCTTGTGTCAAAGTGCTGGTATTCATCAAAATGATAATACTTTTTACCTAGAGCACCTTTTAAATGAGGTTCATGAAGCCTGTAAAGAAGATGATGATAAAGAGAAAAGCATTGCAAGATTTTTTTTCTTTTTTTATTGTTATATTTTTGGCACTAAAACTGATACTACATGAAATGGAAGATTTTTCTTTTCAAAGTTTCCTTTGGCTTTCACTTTATAAATATTCCTTGGCTAAGTCAGTGAACTTGTTTTCACATAAAGCATAATCCAAAGCCTGTTAAGGTCAACAGAAAGCTTCTTATTAATTTCAGCAGGCTTTGGATAGAGCTCTGATTGCAAAACCGCTCACTGGACCAAACAAAAAAAAGATTTTGTATCGCAAAAGAGAGATTCACAACATGCAGGATCCAGCATCTCACGATGAGGATAGTCTAAAAGCCAGTAAATCTTCCAGGAATCCTTCCACTGTTATGGGCTTGAGATCAGGTATGTTGTATCCAGCCTGCAAAATTGAGCGTGTTCTCTGACCAGTCCTGGGCCCTTCATACTTTCTCCTTTAGGGAAAGTAGAAAACGTGTGATGCTCTAAAAAGGGGATTTCTAACCCCTCCAGACCAGACTGGTTTATTGTAGGAAGAACTGAGAGTAAAGTGGTTTAAGCAAAGGTTGGTACATCCCTACAGATCCCCTCTAGATCTCCAAACCCAACGCTAGCTGTGGTTGCCATTGATACACAGGGTTTATTCCGAGGCATGGAGTGTCTAGGTGGTTGGAGGATGATTACATGGTCATTTTTCACATTTCCTCCCTTAATTACCTTTTGTTCCTCTGTTTTCTAACCTAATGATACTGACACCTTCAGTTTCTCATTCCATTTGTCAGTTCCTGCCTCCTGCTTCCATACAGACCTTAACCCAAATCCTGCTTCACACCTCGACTCGGCTGCAGCGACTGCTGAGAAAGGTCTCTCCAAAAAATCGAGGCAGGCTAGTCATGCTCCCAATTTAGTTGTTGTTAGGTTTTAGGGTAAATTTAGGTTAAAATATGGGACTAAACTAAGCTACAGTTTGAAAGAATAAAACAAGTTTGTCTCTTGTCAAGGAAGAAATCCCCTCTCAGCTTCAGAAGTAGCTGGAGAAGATGAAGCAGCAGCAAGTTTTCCACATAGTCCGTTGACAGAGCAGTCTATTAATTTTTTATCCCAAAATACATTTTAATATCTAATTTGTCTATAAAGGCTAAATTATCTGAATGCCAATACCTGATCAATAACTCCACTGTTTCATTTAATTAATTCTTTATTTTCATTTTTCAAACTGAAACTGAAGTAAAAATGCTTTACCACAAAATTAGCCTTTTGATTAACTTGAAATTTTTAATAGCTTTCATTTTTAAGGTCCCTTCCAACCCAAAACCACTCGATGATTCTATTTCCACCAAAAGATCTTCCTGTTTGGGAGGGGGTTTAATGAACAATGTGAAGATGACATGAAAACAGAGTCATGCTCTCTGATGAAAGTGAAGTTTTTATGGCTTTAATTATTTTTAAACATGTTTCCCAACACCTCTCCTCAAATGAGGAGTTTTATTTGGTGTTGATGCCTTAGAGAATTATCTTTATGAGGACTTCTATTCTCCCCTTCAAATGTTAGTTTCTAAACCAATTGGGTTTTATATAAAAAAAAAAAGTAGCAAAACTCCAGGTTTTGAGCTCCTGGACAAGCTCACTCCCAAAATGTTCTGTCCAAATGACTTGCAGAAAAGATGAGATCTTCCATGATCCTTCACTGATAAAGGTTCTTGTCTATCTGTACCATAGGAGAGAAAGCTCAAGGAAAATCTCTGCTACTTGGTTAGTACTGAGGTGGATGGGGCATGAGGTGCTGGGTTTATTCCTCCCTCCTATCTGAGAACAGCACCAGAAATAATTTTTAGGTGCTTTGAGTGATTTATCACCCACTTGTGCTCCCAGATAAACTGACCCGTTTGCAGCCCAACACAGCCCAGTGCTTTGCATCAACTTGTTCCTCCTTGCACAGCTGAGATAATGAGATCTTGGACCTTCTAAATGAACAGAGATTGCAATGAAAGTTTAGAGGGCAGCAAAATGCTTTCATGGGCAAATGCCCAATTAGCATTTTCTAAGTTCACCTTCTAACCCTGGGTTATCTGCTCTGTACAGGCTTCAGCCACCAAGAAAAACGGGCAGTCGCTGAATGCCAAAATATATAGTATGGTCAATTATCCGACTGTGAATCATACTTCTGGTGTATGTACAACTGCTTGGATTGTACTTCCTTGGACTTACTTTAAGTACAATTCTCCATAAAGCTGGTAGTTGTGTTTTTAAGCCCTATCCCCACTGTAAGCAGGTTTTCGTACTTACCTGCTCTGTTCTAAAATGGCACAACCCTCAAGTGACAATATTATGAGAAGTGACATAAATGTCCATTAGATTAAACTTCATTACATATAGAGTTGTTTACTTTTAATTAGCTATCTCTGCATGCCTACCCATGTTTGCAAAAGCACAGAGTACAGTGTCTGCTAAAAAAAAAAAAGGCATGAAAATAAAGAATAAAAGACACAATTACTCACAATAAAGGTGGATCTACCCCAGCTGGCTTTCCAGATTCCCAGCTCCTGCCCCTGAGCTCCCAGTGCTCTGCTCCATGTGCTTCCTCAATATACAGTTTCAAGGGAATATAAGTTTATTATCAGAAGTAGTAAGTTCTACATCTTGTGTTCATCCTTCCTGTGATAGAAAAAATGCTTTGAAGTGGATGATGGAAAATAAAAAGCACTAAAGGAACTAGAATATTGAGTGTGCAGCACTCTCTTCCTTAAAACACACTGGGGGACTACAGGGGTTGGTGATCATAAAGCCAGCCTGTAGTTTATCCTATAAGCCTTGTCCTCCAGAGGGAAAAAGCCTATCATGATCTAGATGATCTTCTTGATATTTCTTGGCTTCCAACAGCACAGCATGGTAAAGCCTTGCAAAACTTGACTAAGATTGCTAAGAGAGCAGCAGTAGGAGAGGACTTAATTTCTCGATGAGGTAGAGATCTGCATCTCCCCAGTTTCTAAATAACTTGGGCAAATCCAAATTATATCTCTGTCATATATATAGCATCCCCCAGTCTCCGTGGGGAGATCTCCACACAGACTGCACAACAAACATTTTAAAATGTTTTTCTACTCATTTTCTGTAATAAAACTCAGAAGCAAAAATATTTATTACTTCGCTCACTCTTGTCACTGAAGCTTCTCCTGCAGTTTTAGTCTTCTGACTTGCCTACTTCTCCTCCCAAACCAACGTGGAGCTTGGCAGCAACTGGAAATGGCAAAATAAAGTGAAATGCAGTGCTGCTATTAGAGGAAGCAAGGATAAAAGCTTTACAAAACATCAGGCTGGGTGCCGCAGTGGATGAACACTGGCATTTGGCACTTGGTAATAGGCTAGGAGCCTCAAAATTTATTGTAAACTTAATGCAGTTTTACAGCCTATCTTCAAAACATTTACACAGACGGTAAAAGATGATAGATATTTTCAGAGCATTCCTCTTCCCCAGCAGTTTCCCTTGCAGGAACACTACACAAGCAGCAGCGATTTGAAATATATTATTGATGTATCTTTGAAGATCTATTATATGATACCTCATGTTTATTGCTATTATGCAACTGGCTTCTAAGTGTCCTCTTCTCTACAAGGCAGAGCTGAGAAGATACGATCAGTATTATTATTATTTGTATTGCAGCGAGAGATGCAGTAACCCAGCAAGGCACCATTGATTTAGATACCAGACAAAAACACAGGATGACAGAGTAGCTGCTCTTTACATTTTATGTTTTAAATAAGCCAGCAAAACAAGACCTGAAGGGAAGAGATACAGAAGCTAAACGAGCAAAGAGAGTGAAATGCACAAGCGATGGATGTGTGTCCGCACCAGCAAAGTTGATGAGATCCATACGTGGCATTTAAGGACGGTCTCTCGATTGACCCCTTCACGACGGAAAGTTGGAGAGGTGAATGAAGAACTAGATAATGAGATGCCAATACAGAAATCCCGATCAGGAAGGTGGGCAGAGTTATGGGGAGGTCAACTCTTTTACTACTATTGGATCTTGACTGTTTTGCTACACCTTGTTTTTAATCTCTTTTCATACACAATGCGTTTTATGGATTATGTGGCTCAGGCCATTTTCTTTGCGTGCACACGTTGGTCTTATTTATTCTCACTAATGCTGCTAACATCTCTAAAGCTAAGAACCAGATCAAACATAGTGAAAAGTGCAATGGATTTTCTGTTAGCGTTGATTTAAACAGAGGTCCAGGATGTTTCTATAGCCAAGATGAACCGTGAGCACAGCATTACCTTAGCAGGGAATGTCCCGTTGGACATTTGCTAGTAAAAGATAACAACTGAGTGTAAATGCAATAGTATCTTCTAATCAGAAAATGAGTTGGCAAGAGCAATAAGCAGCAGAATGACCCAAAATGCTTAAAGAGAGCATCTGGAGCAAAGGCCATTGGCTTTGGATCAGATAAGCACTAAATTCTTCTTTAGTGAGGAAACTCCATGGGAGAGTATCAGTGGTTTTGTAAAGCCAAGAGATACAACGAGGTCTTACATGAATTGTCCTGATTTTCTTATTGATACAGAAGAGTTCTGCATTCCCCCGAACCCTGACTATGTTTTTTCAGCTCTCGACAATTTCTTCAGTTGCTCTCAATTCAGGTTATTTTCAACACTTCCTGCAGGTCCAATAGTAGCTTTCAGCACCCTGAAGTGTTATAGAAAGAAATGTTCACTCTAGCAATTAAGCAGCAGCCCAAGCTAGAAGAAGCTGAGTGCTGTAAATTAGACAAATTCCTAAAATAACAAAAGCAGTTTTGTGTCTTGTCGGCACCTGCGGTGCTGCAAAAATGTATTTAGCATAGGACATACTCAGCTCTCATGGGGAGCTATGTTCAGCATGGAAATATATGTATTATCTTATTATATGGGGAATGTAAGTTGCGTTTCTGTCTAGAAATAAGATTTCTAGTTTTCCAATACTTTGTGCAGCGTAGTCCACGTAAAGACTTCTTGGAGTTCTTTCTCAAGCTTTCTGTGTAATGTACCCACTCTACTTGCTTTATGTTTCTGATTTATTATTTTTTTTAGCATTCAAAGTACAGCCTTTAAAAATCAGAGAAATCCCAAAATGCATCTGCAGCCACCAGGTTCACAGGTATAGAGAAATCGTACCTATATATAATGTGGCTTTGAAGCAGGGAAGTACAGATCTTATGATGCTCTGTGTTGCAATCAATAAGCCCTTCATTTTGTGATTCCTTCTTTCATTACAGTCCATCCACTTCGTCCTGTCCTTAGGACCAACACCAAGCATCCCCAATCCCTGAGTATTTTCATTCTATTTACTTCTAATAGGTGATCCTTTCACTTTTGTTCTAAGTGTGACTAATTCTCTGTTCAGAACTGTCAAGTTGTGTGGCTGAATGCCTCCGGGACTGGGAGCTGCACAATACATTATGCTACACCACTATACAATAGCTGCACGTCTACACAATATTTTGAGAGAGGGTTGGTTGATAACAGTGCATTTGTGTCGCAGTCTTGGCTGGCAGTTGTCAGAGTACTCGTGAAGTCCCAGTTATTACAGAAAATTAGTCTTCAGACAGAGCAATTGCGTCCTGGAGCTTTGGGGTACAGGTAAATGACTTGGAATCTAATTCAGGAATGGCCTCAGCCATGTGCCTAATAAATATATGCATGCTGGAGATTATCACCACAAGGTGATACATTAAAATTGTCACCATCTAAGAACTTGAAATTCAGTATGGTTATATTAATCTTCAGGGTGGACTCTATAAGCTTGCAACCGCTTGTGTGCAAATATATTTGTGCCTATGTAATTCTTCCCCAGATTAGATCTGATTTTTGACATGTCTTTAATATTCTTGTACTATTTTTAGCTTTCTCGGTGTTATTGTAATAGGAATCCATTTAAAGTATGATGTTAAAAATGAAATGATGCCTTAGCCATGATCTAAGTTCATTATTTTTTTTCTAATAACCTAGAATTTTTGAAAAAATATTTAATGTTCACTAGAGTAGAGCAGATGGAGCTGTGAGTGCTTTTCTACGTGATAATATACTTTTGTTCTGGCTGATGGTGTTGCTTTATTTCTTCATTTTCTCACTAAACAATACTCAGGCTGGTAAAATAAGAACTTTGGTATTTTTCAAGAGTTTCAAGCTCAGAGGCAGGCTAAGCAGTATTCCGGGACAAGTGCAGAGAAATACTAGATTCTCAGAAGCCAGGCTATTTCAGTCCATGTTTTTGCTCAATAGTAGCAAAAAATCAAGCTTTCAATTAGTATGAAAGTGTGAAAAATATACTATGCCTCTAACCATGTGGAGGAATGAAGGCAGGGGATGCCAGTTTAAGGGATGTCCCACCACTTCTCCTGTTGATGAGAAATATCCACACATTCCAGTTTGAGCTTTCAGAACTGCATGTATTTATGGAAAGCCTTATCTCTGTGGATGAGAGGATACAGCCCAGGGAATGCCACCTAACAAATGTGCTGGCTGCTACTCTCTAGTGTTATTCTGCTAATCAATACAGTAATTAATAACGGGATTTGTATTGCAACTGACTCATCATGCTGCAAAAAGGAGCTGTGATAGAAAATTAAGTCACATCTGCTGCATTTCCATCAAATAAGTTTTAATGTGATAAAAATAAACAGTAGAATTTTGGTTAACAGAACAAATACAGTAGAACGAAGGAACAGGATGATTCATATCACCACTTGTGTCCAGGAGACAAACTTTCTCTGCAGGCTTCATCACCTGTCAACAGTTTGACATTTCTGGGAAGCTCCTGTGTTAATCCTCAATGCAATTTCTTGCAATGCTGTTTCTAAGGAGTAGCAGCTTTTACATGAGCAATGGTTTTGAAATTTAATATTGCCTAACAAGTAGATTTTGCATTTGGTACTATTTTTTCTTTCTTTTTTTTTCCTTTTGTTAATGAGTATAGAAAGTTTTGTTAATTTGATATTAAATCTGAACATTTTACCAAGAAAAAAAACAAACAAAATTCACCTAACTTGATTTTTATTTCAAATAACAAGTCCATCACAGGTGCCTGTGGTTGCCAGCATGTGGGAACTTGGCCAATTTTTAGCCTCTTTTGCAAGTCTGGTAATACTCTAAGTCTGTAATATCTAGTGGGGCTCTACATGATTGGATAAATAAAGTTCAAATGAATAAATATTTATAGAATGCCAAAAATCATGCCAAAATTCATTTTACTATAAATCACTGGTCTATGGTAGAGAACTTTGTGTGTGTATAAAAAACCACCTAAATAGATGTGTACTTCTGCCACCTCTTCCTGCAGAAACTTCTATAGTGACATGGGACAGACATTAACGAATAGAGCTCTACATCCACTAATGAGATGAGATTCTTCATCCCATTATATGGATTTCAGAAATGAGAAACAGATTTTTAAAGACAAAACTGTGTGAGGCGTAGTTTTAGGTATAAAACCATTGATGATCTACCAGATGGGTTCTGGTTTGTTTTTATATTGGGAAGAAAACCTGTAGATAAATTTGTTTTTGTTTCTCCCAGTAGAAATTTTTGACTATTTAATTAAAGGCCTCATTGCCCCATCATTAAATTCAAAGAAGCATATCTAATGCAAGCACTTAAATGTAATGTCACTTATTAGTCTTTAATGAAGAGAAACTTACTCCTTCTCTAAAGAACAGCTGTAGAAATAGTGCCCACGTCACCCACAAAATTATCTATTATGAAGAGTATTAATCTGCATTTAATGACTGTAAAAATAGTCCTTTACAAAAAGGACTGCGTTCTTTCTTGTTTGATTTCGCTCGTAACGGAGGTTAATTAAAGCCAGAGCATCACAAATCCTGTAACACTACAGGTCACTCATCTGTACCAAAGTATAACATAATTCTGCAAAATCTCATTGACAGTGATGAGATAAAACTAACTGCTCCACAACTCGGTGAAGAGCACTGGGCTGGCTTGTAATTCAGCTCTAGATTTTGAGATCCAACAGCCATGAAATCTGCCATCAAACATGAGATTCACCTAACACTTTTTTCTTTTTATATTGTGTGTGTGTGTATATATATATAGTTATGAAAAAATGGTTCTGATGTTTTGGCAGTAAAAAAACCAGGGAACTGTAAGAAGTCCAAGTAACCACAGTTTTGAGATTTTGCCATGGAAATGCAGTGATTAAATGTTGTGTGTCATCATTAGGTCCAGAAGTGAAAAGTCCATGATGCTACTATCTACATCCATACTTCAAGGTTATGTGTTTGTTGTTTAGTTAGTTTAGCAGCTCCTCTTTTTGTTTTGTTTTGGTTTTTGGGGTTTTGTTGGGTTTTGTTTTGTTTTGTTTCTTGGGGTTTTTTGGGGGATTTTTTTGTTTGGTTGGTTTTTGGGATTTGTGGGTTTGTTTGGTTTTTTTCTCCTTAAATTGGTAAATTATTCAAAGTAAAAGGCCAGAGCAGTGTCATAGTAGATCTCCCAGAGTGGAGAGACTATCAGCAGTGGAAGATTATCAACCTCTCTTGAGCAGTACCTGGATATCAAAATAGGATGGGTAGTAGTGAAACAAAGAGAAAATATTTCTAAAGCCTTCCCAATAACAAACCCAAATGCTCTGGGATGCTAATTTGTCATTTTTTTCCTGTAAGGAAGGGTAATGCTGTTATTTTGATTATGACAACTCCCCAGATATGCAGGTGTAAGGTGGAAGGACAGAATTTAATTCCATGTATACATTATTGCTATCCTATGAGCAGTTTTTATTAATCTGATTTACTTGACCTAGTCCTGCAGGTCCTTCTTTTACAAACTACATGTATCTGGTACCCATAGTACCAGTATTATCCAGTGTATTCATTTTGGCTCTTTCTTGTTTCCCAGTTACAAACTACTGAAAATATTATATAGCAGATGCTACCCCTCAACGTCCCCACCTCCTATTAAGCCCTGATTTTGTTCACAGAATTCACCTAGAAATTGAGAACAACCAAAACAACTGCAGTTACCCAATACCTTTTAATTATGTGACCTTCTAATATTCATCTGGTACTTCTCCACATTTCCTTCCTGATTACAATTTCTCTTGGGAAGTGCAGATGGCGGTGTGTAAAGGGCTGAATGAAAACCCCAGATTTCTTCCTCATCCCACAGACCCCAGTATCTTACAAAATTCTCCCTGCCTATCTCTCACTTTTCTGTATGCAAAGGTTAGAAGCTGGTAGAGTATTGGCTCAGAGAGAAGATAAAAGGGATTTTCTTTTTTTCCCCCAGAAAATGAAATATATATATATATATATATTAAAAAGTCACTTTTTATTTGCCATCTGCAATTCACTACCCTTGTTCATTTTCTCCCTAAGAGCTCCCGTGTCATTTCCCAGCAGCCAAAGCTGTGTAACTGATGGTGACCACAGAGCAGCAACAGCTTGAGGGAACCTCCAGGTCTGTGGCACACCACATGTTGCTGGCAAAGGTCAGGACCTTATGAGGACAGAGAGCCAAGAAAGCCCTGGGCTGGCTGATGGGTGGGCTGCTGAGCCCCAGGGCAGCACTGAGTTGGGGGGAAACAGAAGGGAAATGCAGCAACTTTACTTTCTGGGGTTATTTTTTAAATAAAGTATGACCACACATTCAAAGGGATTTGATGCTCACTGTGCCTTGTGAAGAGCTTTGAGATTCATGAATGGGAAGTACTAACTAAAACTAAGTAATAAGGTTTTTTCATGTAGAGATCTACTTAGACAACATGGAAATGAGATGGGAGAGTACAAAATGTGACAGCTGAGTAGATTAACATGGACTTGTGTTTTTATTTACGAAGACCTCTGGTATATAAATACTAATTATTTACTGCGTTACAAGATTCTGAATTCCAAAGAGAGATTTCACCGATTTGATGCATTAAAGTGCCTGTTGATAGAGCACTTCTGAATGTTTTGCCTCAAACATTTTCACACATCTCACTGATAGCCCTTTCACTTGAGATGCCAGATTGCATCAGTCAGGGTATTCCCAGTAAGTACTGGGTGCAAGCACACTCGCTAGCACACCTGACTGGACAAGCCATATATTTTTGTATTACAGGGAAGCAAATCTATTTCCTCTTCCAAGACCACCAGCAAAAAATCAGGACTTGAAACAACTCTTCTTTTACTTACCTCCATAACAGCTTGTCTGGAGTAGACTTGTGGACAAGCAGTAAAGACTGAAGTATTTACTAAGCCTGCTGTACCCTACTGAAGAAGTACATCAAGGTTTTCCCAGCTTTTTGTATTTTGTGACTATTTGCTGCTGCTTTACTTGAAGATTTTCTTAAATCAGCTACAGCTGGGCAAGAAAGACCCTGAGGCAACAGCTCTAGGGGTAATGCAGCAGAGGTGTACACGATCTCCTCTTTCCCCCTGGATCAAGCTGTGATCCTGCTCTCCTCACCCTGCTAAGGCACAACCTGCTTGCACCCAGGCATGATGTGTAGGACACTTTTATGCTTTACATAAACAGGAAAATTCTTGCCTCTCTGTGACAGAAGCACTGCAGCTATCTGTCAGTGGAAGATGCTCTTTCCTTCTTTTTCCTGGTGCTAGGAGGGTCAGCAGGTTCTGCTCCCCCTCCCAAGGTCAGTGTTGGGGAGCTCCCCATGCCCAAGCTCCTTATTCTTCCCAGGTAAAACAACAGTTCTGTGTTAAGGGACCAGGGGAGAAAATAGAAAGAATTTCTATCATCTGGTTATGAAAATAATACATTGGTCTGTCCATAAAAGCAAACAGCAGAGCAAGTGAACTGAGAAAGGAGCTGTAATAAAGGGAACGAGCACAGGAAGGATGGAGGAGAAATGTGTGCTGCTGGGCAGACTGGAAAGGGGATCCCAGCAAAGAGCTGTATCTGGCAATTAGAGGTTCCTGCCAAGGTGGCCGACTGTGGTTTTCTACAAGAGAGAGAGATAAGCAAGAGCAGACCACGGAGTAATATTCTGCATCGAGCTTTGTTGTTTTAAGTACATTTTGCTCTAGGGAGGGCAGCTGTTAACTCGTACACCTGTTATCCCAGCCTCTGGCTGCCATCAGTTACTGAATTTCCCCCATCTTTGTTAGTTAAACTCAATATTATTTATATCTTTGTGTGCCTCTTGTATCTTTAGTGAACGGAAACGGGAAGTTGCCAGACTGAATAACGAGATACTGCAATACACGTTTTTCTTTGCAAAATGATACGGTGCAAAGCCCGTCTCCTGGGATTTCCTTCTTGGTTAGGCAGCTATGAAGAATAAAGAGGGATGGATGTAGATTGTTATTAGACTGTTGAATGCTTAACTAAAATGGGGTTGTAATGGAGCTGGTGCAGAAGGAACAGGTTACACACGAACGAAGGAAAAAAAGTCACACTTTTCTGTGTATTAGAACACAACTTGTGCAGCTGCCTCAGTCCTGTAGAACCTGTGCTTAGCTCTTACTCATCACTGACCTCTGTGCCTGTCTGCTCGGAAATTATTATTACAATTCAGTTATTATGAACCCAGTTGCTCACAATTGATTTGAGTACTCTTCTGAAAAATACCCGCAATAGCTCGTGCAGCTCAGATCCGAAACATTTATTCTGGGATCGGTGTCAGTGTGGAGGTGTTGGGGGGCTGTGGGAAATCTGTCTTTGTGATCAGCCGTGTGGGTGGCTCAGGCCCCGAGGGAGGGCAGCGTGCCCTGCAGACTGAGCCCTAAGATGCTGCTCAGCCGTTGGAATAACTCCAGTGATCAGGTTTTCATGGTTTTCAGTTTTGTGCGTTTCTCGTTCTGTAAAATGATAAGGAGCTTTTCAAGATCTGCATTATAAAAAGCCCACTGGATCCATCTTCCTGAAGGGAGTGTGACTGGGGCTTATTTTTTCTCTTCTGTTACATCTCTCTCACTCTAAAATCTTTTCCCCACAGTTTCTCACTTTTATCTCATCCTTACTCTCCCTTACTTTACCCATCTTTAAAATTAATTTTGTATAAAGCCTTTCTGTCAGCCTCCTCTCTGGCATTTTTTGGCTTGTGCTTGATCCCTCAGTAACTTTTTGGGTGGTGAGTGTTTGCTTTGCTTGTCTGTTGGCTTTTAATTGTGGATCCAGAAAGGGTAATAATTAGGTACTTCCTCTAACTACCCATTGGTAGGTTCATAAGTATGGCTGCTTTACTGATGTCCTAGAGGGTATTTGCATTTGGCATTCTCAATGTTGTAAAATGCAAACCTGGTTAATAAGGAAATCATGTCTTGCGTTGTAGAGATGCTAATAGGAGTGGCATCACTTGCCATGAGATATTCTAATTTATGACTATCTTTAAAGAACATACTTGCCAATTAGTGTCTTTATTAGAATACTTACTTTTATCATTTGAAAATATGGCTCTTAATTGGGACCAGCTTTGCCTAAGGGAGAAACATTTGTTAATAAATAAATGAATAAACTGAACCTCTCCACGAGTACCCGTGGAGGGAACCAGCTTGTATCACACAGGCACCCGTGCAGATTGTATTACTTATTATTCCTACACTCGTTCAATTATTGAGAAAGACAATTTCATCTAATGTTATATTATCTGTCTGGGAAAAATATAGACAGGATATTGGAATTTGCTTGTTTATTAAAGCAGGTAGCTCATTAGGCATAATTAAGATAGAAGAAAGAGGAGCATTAAATTTTCATACCACACCGCCAGCCCGATAGCTCTAGTGCAGGCAAAAGCACCATAGCTGCTCTATTAGTACATTGATCAGGTTGATGTAATTAAGGTGCCAATTTTATTAGAATCTGAAGATAAGATCAGGAGCATTTAGTGCTTTTCACTTTAGAACTGTAGTAAAGAAACTGTTTAAAAAAATAGAACTTAATAGCAATGAAAACCCCACTATTCAGTCAAGGGACAGATATGGACCAGAATTTGGTGAAGGTAAGGACCACAGGGACATCAGCATCCTGTGCTGGTCATGACTCTCTTATTTTTTTTCTCTCCTCAATGGATGGTGAGAAGTTAGAGCAAAGCCTTCAAACCAGGTATGTGTTCCCACCAGCCACTCCATGCTCATACTTTCACCGTGGAGAACGTGATCCCGCTGGGGTCAGTGGCATTGCACTCTACAACCCATAAATTTCCAACCAGGAGCATGTCTAGCAGAAACACAGTTGTCCGTGCAGGGGTGAAGCAGCAGAAAAGAAGCCAAGGAACCTCTGACAAATCCCCAGGAGGACCCAGGTGTCCGGTGCAGTAAATAACCAACCGTGGGTGTATTGATGGGCAGCAGATGACTTTGGGTCCAGCTCAGGGAAGCTAGAAAACCTTCTCAGCCTTCAGAGCAGAAAACCCTCACTTCAGGCACTGTGTCACTGAAAAACCCTTAAGCAGACAATTATTTTACCTAACCCCCCCTTAAAAAATATATATATATATGTGTGTGTGTGTGTATTTATATGCAGACCTATATAGCTGCACATGCGTACCTACTTCTGCCTTCAGATGAGGTGTTTTGAGCTGCCTCTGACAGGTCCCACAAGGTGGGCAAGTGACATCTCTCCCATGCTCTGTCATCTGATGGAACAACACGCCGTGCACAAACGACACTTAAAACACGATGGCGGGGGAGGAGGAGAAGAGTCTTAAGGTTGCTTTTGGCTTCTGTGCAGCAGTATGAGGTATGGCCCTTTGAAAAATAGGCAAGGTGGCAGAAAACTCTTCTCCTCGGCATAGTATCTGTGTGATCTCCCTTTGGTATTTAACCACAAAATACATGTTTCCCTGGCACACAAAGTTATAGCTGTTTAAAAATAAATAAATAAATGCGTGAATGAATAAAAGCAGACAAATTAGGTTACCAGTCGAGTCATCAAATCAGCAGGGCTATATGCAGAGACCATTGCACTGTGCCTCACAAATTATCTCCCAGTCCCACCTGTTCTCAGATGTTTATAGCCTGGCTATCTGCTCTGCTATGATTGCTCGATAGAAAATAAACAGATGGGGCTGAGAAAAATCCAAACGAATAAATGGGGTAGAAACCGCCTCAAGCCTTTTTGAACAGCATCAGGGCAGCTTTTCTCTTTTTCAAGGATTTTTTTTCTTCCCCCCATTTGAAAAATAAACCTGCTGGAACACAAGATGTGCTTTGGTTTAATCTTCAACTACGGGAAACGGTGCGTGCGTGCGGGCACGGGCGAATGTGGTTTAGTTGCTTTTGGGCAGAAACACTGCTTTCTTTCATGGGCTTTGCTGCTGGTTTTAATCTGGTAATTGCTTGATCAATATTGCTACTTGAAACTTATATGAAAATGTGCGAAACTTTCTAATGGCAGAGAATATATAGATTCCTTTGCTGTGCTGCAGGACTTCAAGCAGCAGTAATTTCAGTAATTAGGCTGCTTTTCAAATAAAGGCCAGTTCCACGGATACATGACTAAGATAAATTATGCCCTGGATAAGCTTATATTTTCCTGCATGTTCTTGCCCTTTCTGCGCTCACGTCCACCTAAGGAAAGCCTGAGTAAACATCTTTTCTTCTCCTCACACCCCATGATACATTTGTGTACTGTCTCAGGCAGGGGGGCTCTTCGCCTCTCCTCAGCACTGGATATCCGACATCAGAGGTGACCTTCCATTTGTCCTGTAGATATTATTCTTTTCTTGTCGAGCTTTTTTTCACTTGTAGCTTAGTTTACAGTAAAAAAAACCCAAAAAACAAAAACAAACCAAAAAAAAAAAATAGTAAGGAAAAACCAGAGGAAAAAATCATGATTTTTCCAGTGAATGTAATCCAGATTTTAGACCAAAAAAGCAGGGCGTTAAAAAAGCAAGCGAGATCAAGAAAAGAATGCTCTGGATTTATTTTATTTTAGACTTTTCAGTTATTTTAGGTCATCTTATTTAAAGCTTATTCTAATAATTTCTTGCCAATGTCAAGAAAAAGAATGCAGAAAATTGAAGCAATTATTTATGATATCATTATATGGATATTTCAAAACAGCACCATCTTTGCTAGAGATATGCAGCTCATCAGCAGGAATTCAAGCAGAGAAATTGAGTATTTTTATCTTTGCGGGCTCAGATGTCAACTGAGACCACGCCATTGAGTTTAGGTTTGTCAATGCCATGCCTGAACTTGGGCAATAAGACTTGGTTCCCAACACACTAAGCATGGAAGTTGCCCCAGCGTAGAATGATTTGGGCCAAAAGGGACCTCTAAAGGTCACCTAGTCCAACCCCCCTGCAGTGAGCAGGGACACCCTCAACCAGAGCAGCTTGCTCAGAGACTCATTGAGCCTCACCTTGAATATTTCCAGGGATAGGGCCTCAACTCCCTCCCTGGGCATCTGTTCCAGCGTTCCACCACCCTCATGGTAAAGAACTTGTTCCTAACATCCAATCCAGCCCCGCTCCATCAGGCCCACGTCCCTCCTGTACTGAGGGCTCCAGAAATGGATGCGGTACTCCAGGTGAGGACTCACCAGAGCATCACAATCACCTCTAAATCTGCTGGCCACGCTTCTTTTGATGCAGCCCAGGATGCAGTTGGCCTTCTGGACTGCAAGCACGCATTGTCTGCTCATGTCCAGCTTCTTGTCCACCAGCACCCCCAAGTCCTTTTCTGCAGGGCTGCTCTCAATCACCTCACCCCCCAGCCTGTATTGATAGTGAAGATTGTTCTGGCCCAGGTGTAGGACCCTGCACTTGGTCCTGTTGAACTTCATGAGGTTCACCTGGGACCACGTCTCCAGCTTGTCCAGGTCCCTCTGAGTGACATCCTTTCCCTCTGGCATATCAACAGCACCACTCAGCTTGGTATCCTCTGCAAACTTGCTGATGGAGCATCAGCTCTCCTCTCCATGAGGAGAGGCAGGAAGGGAGCTGGGCAACGAACTGACCCACTGGCGTCTGACTTTAATCTGGCTGCCCATGAGTCAACAGCCATAACATCAAGAAAACCACAGAGATCTTGACTGTTGTGGGGGATGAGTCAGAGTCATTGTGCTGGTACCAGGGTAGTCACTGTGCTTGTCTGATGTACAAAGGGCACGTTCCACCCTACGGACATAAAACTCTGCTGAAATGGTCATGGAAAGGTAAAAAATGATGTAGTCTGAGACAGGTGTTTCCATGGAAGCCTGATGTCATCGTAGCAATGGGTGGAGGTTGTTGAAGGTCAGCCTGGAAATTCAGTGCCTCGGTCTTTCATGTGGGAGGACATCTCTGGAGCCATCAGGTGGGTAAAAGTGAGGAGCAGTTGGTTTGCTGACCAAAACGTGCCGAGAAGAAAATCCATTTTAATATCGAGTACCTTCCTCAAGCTTTGCTTGAGGAAGATGAGAAGAGTGAAAGAAAAGAAACAGCAGGAAGACACTGGGAGAGAGGTTGAGCTTTGGTCAGCAACACTTGCATCTCAGGAGGCATGATGAAGATGTCTGCTGGCACCAGCTGGCCCCACACTTAGAGTGTGTTTTTTTGCATCGTCAACTCCTGATTTGTCAAACTTTTGCATAAAGACACACCAGGAACTAACTTAGCTGCTGGAAAAGCCCTTGTTGGGGCCACGACAGAAGCTGAAAGCAAACCTGGCACACAGAAAATGTGCAGCTTGGTCTGTAATCCAGTCCTGGGGCTGTGGGGAAGCTGTGCTCCTAAAGGGACATTTGGCTACATCTGCTCTGTGATGCTGCTCACAAGATAACAGAAATCTATGAAGTAACAGATAAACCAGTATGCAGCAAAACCCCTCCAAGCCTCTAATGCTTGCCACTGAGGAGATAAATTGTCATCACGATAAACAGTCACCCTTTGCTGTGAATGTTCAAGTCAAAAATCATGGGGATGCTCACTTGGAGATTTAGCTGAATATTCAGCAGCAATCAAAGCTGGTGACAAGACCCAGACCTGCCTGGAGAGGCTTTTCCTGGGGAGACGGGGAAGCCCAGACCCACCAGCGAGCTCACCCTGGCTACAGCAGCACCCACGGGGTTCTCTCTGCCCTTGCTGCTACTTTTTGTTTAGTTCCACATATTTAACAGTTGGGCTTGATGATCTTAAAGGCCTTTTCTGTGCGAGTCTCTGATTTCTATCCCTTCTGCAGAAGAAAATAATGGAGCATAACATTGCATACAGCAAGGCACTAACTACTCCTGTAAGAAAGGTCTTACTTTTACATATTTGGTAACTAATCTGTGTAGACAGGACCGGGTCTAATGGCTCCCAGCAGCTCACCGTGTTGGGAAAGGGTTTCTCTCAACCTTCCACACTCACGTTCAAAATCAAACCCTCTGCTGTCAGGATGCTCATTTGCAGCTTGAGTTGTGAGGGTGTTGAGGGTGATGGAGTCCTGGCACAGGCTGCCCAGAGAGGCTGTGGAGTCTCCTTCTCTGGAGAGATTCCCACCCTGGCTGGACCCTGCGCTGCTGGACCCCTGCTCTGGGTGCCCCTGCTGGATGGAGCAGGGGGTGGCACCAGAGCATCTCCAGAGGTCCCTTCTAACCCCTGCCATTCTGTGATTCTATGATCTGCTGAATTTAAACTTGGTGGGTGGACCTAGAGAGGGCAACTCTGAGGGCCTGAAGGTGAGGAAGGTCCCATCTACCTGTTCTCCCACCAACAAATTACCAGCTCCTGGTTGGGCAGAAGGAAAGACCATTCCAGTGCACAGAGAGTCTGTGGTCCCTCCTGCCTCTCTCAGAGATTTCAGTAGCTAATGTAGCTGCATTTTTAAATTCGATTTGTTTCAATTTTCATGTAGAATTTTTTTTTTTTTTTCAGTAAATATAATTTAGCTCAAACCACCAAAAGCCCTGATGTAATGACTCATGGAACTTTGTTTTTCAAAATCCATTTCCTGCATATGGTGGCGGTCCTTCTTGCTTTATATTTTCCATAAAATATCAAATCTCAGTGAAAGAAAACAGTGTTTCCTGAGGGTGCCTGACCGCTGTGTATGACGAGATCGAGTACAGGTGAACACAGCACCTCTACTGTGCTGCATAAGGGTCTCAGTCTAATGAGTCACCGTTCCCAAAGCCCCATTAATTTCAAAATATGCCAACTATTTCCCTGTTATTATCTGAAAAACTTTTTTTTTTTTTTTTAATATTATTTTTTAACCCCATGGCTTTGTGGAATGAGTTTGTTCAAAACAAGACGCCAAGAAAATGAGTCAAAAGCTAAAAGTGACAAATGATGTCGATCCCTTTCAACTTTAAAGTATCTGAATCAGAAGCTGCCAGGCAGCTCTGTTCAAGGTCCATATGTTTTTTTGATAGGAAACGTGTTTTGATTCAGGAATTATTTCTAGTGTTCATTAACATGTAAATTGCTCCATGAGGAAATCTAAAGGAGATTGAGTCCAAAGATATGTAAATATTCAAATGTAATTGGGGCTCAAGCCCAACATCTCTATTTCTGCCTGCATGGTTCAGAGGAGAAGGGTTTCCATCCTTCTCCCTAAAACCCAGCAAAATTTCTCATCAGATGATTTGCCTCCAAAAGCAGTCCTGAGGCATGAAGTTCAGTAAGTAATTATAAACTAACAGAGGTAGAGGATTCCAAGAGCAGGGAAGGTGTGGGCACCTGGAGTCGGTGTGGACACCCGAGCAATTCTCTGTGCTCTGCTGAGCAGAGCCGTGCGTGCCGCAGCGCTCTGCGCTAACCTGTTAAAGATCCATTCGCTGGTGCAAATAGGAAACGTTATCTCCTTAGAAAATATTATGTCTCCTATTACTTTTGATAGATCTCCCGTGGAATTCTTTTACAGTTAAATATAAATCAACAGGGGGAAGGATGAAATCGGGTCCTTGTAAACACGGCGTATGCACAAGGAGTAAATCACGCAGATGCAATCGCTGCTGTTGTCATAATGTGTCTCCCATGTGAAGCCGGGTGAGGAGGGATAAATAATCCTCTGGCTCCGACTGCACCTGTGTGATGTCACGCTGCATGTCACTGGGAGCTGACAGCTCGGAGGAAAGCAGCTACTGGGGAATATTTAATGCCAAGCAAGGTAGTCGTCTGGGGAGCTCCTACTGCACTGTGTTAACACACATAAACATGCCGGGCCGAGGCAGCTGTAGGGAAGATCCCCGAAGACCGGGCTCAATGTGTGAAAATCAAGATGTACTTTGGATGTACACATGCCCAGGCGTCTCCTGCAGTTGAGGGAACGATTTGCAGTGTTCATTCTCTCGGTCTCTGCCCACCTCCACAGCCCAGGATGGAGTGCCACCCTGGTCCTGGCTCCAAACGCTCCCTACTTGCCACCACTGCTTGCAGAACCCTGGAGCTGGGGTGAAAGGAGCCCTTGTGGGCTGCAGCAGCAGCAGAGAGCAGAGGATTTGGGAATTGGGGATCGGTTCTTGCCTCCCCCACCATCTGCCAGCCTAATCTTTGCAAATTATTTAAGCTACTTGTGTTCAATTCCCCCATCTGTAAACTGGGCGTAATTATTCCTTGCTTGCACGTACAGGAAGAAAATCATCTCTTCACAACTGGGGGTGTATTTGGACACTTCCACACCAGCAGAAATGACTAGGTTGAAAATCCACCTCCTCCCAAATTGCTCCCAAAACCTCTTTGTGTGTGTGTGTGTGTGCAAAGTGGGGCAGTGGTACCTCACCTTCTGCTGGCAGGGCCAGTGCCAGCCTGGGCTGACGGTGGCACGCGGCACACGCCGTGCTTGCTTGGTGCAAGCCTGCTCCAGATTGCTGGAACAAAGTGATACATCCTTTGTTTAGCAGTTTCCGACTTATTTTCAGCTATTTCTAGCCTCTGTGTTTCCATAATTTACTGTTATTAACATATGATGAAGCCAGTGTTGTGAGGCTGAATCCACGCAAAGCAAATACCTAGACAGGCTGGAGAGCTGGATGGGGAGAAATGTAACCAAATACAACAAGGGCAAGTGTAAAGTCTGGCATCTGGGAAAGAACGACCCCAGGTACCAGTATAGGTTGGGGACTGACCTGTTGGAAAGCAGCATAGAGGAAAGGGACCCGGGGTCCTGGTGGACAGCAGGATGACCACGAGCCAGCAATGTGCCCTGGTGGCCAAGAAGGCCACTGGCATCCTGGGGTGGATTAGAAGGGCTGTGGTGAGTAGGTGGAGAGAGGTTCTCCTCCCCCTCTACTCTGCCCTGCTGAGACCTCATCTGGAATATTGTGTCCAGTTCTGGGCCCCTCAGTTCAAGAAGGACAGAGAACTGCTTGAGAGAGTCCAGTGCAGAGACAGAAAGATGACAAAGGGAGTGGAGCATCTCCCTGCTGAGGAAAGGATGAGGGAGCTGGGGCTCTTCAGCCTGGAGGAGGCTGAGGGGTGACCTCATTAACGTTTCTAAATATGTGAAGGGCGAGTTTCAGGAGGATGAAGACAGGCTCTTCTCACTGACATCCAATGATAGGACAAGGGGCAATGGGTGCAAGATGGAACAGAGGAGGTTCCATGTAAATGTAAGGAGAAACTTTTTCATGATGAGGGCGACAGAACTGGCCCAGGCAGTTTGTGGAGTCTCCTTCTCTAGAGACATTCAAAACCCACCTGAACAATGCGATCCTGTGTGACCTGCTCTAGGTGAGGGAAGTTGGACTAGATGATCTTTCAAGGTCCCTTCCAACCCCTAAAATTCAGTGATTCTGTGAAATATTAGGTGCTTCATTCTGTACAGTGTTTGGTTTTGGTGCTTTTATAACTTAAAAAATATTTAAATAATTATAAAACATATATTAGTATAATGACAGCCCCTGCTAACAGCTGGGATACTTTTGAGGAACAGAGTTCCAATAATCACTTCTCTTTTTATGCAGTGCTTGCCCCAGAAATATTTTATTAGTCTAATTAGGGCAGGCAGTGAAAAGATCACCTTCGTCTCATTTCAGAAATATGAAAGATCAATAGAGGAGGTTGTTGTTTGAACTCTTCCGTCGCCTGAGCTTTCCAAATGAGCACAACCTTCCTTATCAAAAAACACGTGTATGGCCAAGTCAACACTTCAGTAGGAGGCTGAGGGAATGCAGAGTTGTGCTGGCAGAAGAACCTGCCCTCTAAATGCATAGATCTAGTGTTAAAATAAAAGAAAATATTGCAACACTTTCCGTAGTGTCTCGAGAGTGGGGGAATAAGTTGGACAGGTGAAAATGGTGACAGGCTGCTGTCAGCTGTAGCTGGTACTCCAGCAAAATAGTTGTAGAGTGTCTGTCCACGTGATGTTGTAAACCCTCCTGATCAGCCAAGGTCACGCAGACCTTCAGTTGTTTGCTGACTAAGTGATGGTCAAGCGATATTAAAGGAGTTTGGAGCAGATCTACAAGATACATCCCATTTATCTTGAAGTTCCGCGCTTTTCCTGCCCGAGTTTTGCTGTTCTGGAGACAGACCTTCAAGAAGGATGAATTCCCACCAAAGTGAGTGCAGAGGAGGAAATTAAGAGAGAAAAGTGTGGTTGAATAACGAAGCAAAGGCCAGGATATTATAAAGGTGTGTAGCACTCTGCATCTGGATTTGTCGGTAATGAAACCAGACTGGAAAATAGAAGTTATCTAAGCATTGCAGGAACAAAGTTCTGGGACAATCTTTCTATCAGACGAGAAGGCATGATGAGGTCCAGATGTTTTCCAGATGAGATTGGATGCACAGGGGGAAACCATGCCATGAGAAATGGCTGAAGGACTTGGGGTTGCTCAGCCTGGAGAAAAGGAGACTCAGGAGAGACTTTCTGGCTGAGGGACATAGTCGGTGGAATTAGCAGCACTGGGTTAACAGTTGGACTTGATGATCTTAAAGGTCACTTCCAATCTGAATGATTCTATGCTGCGGTTACTGTGGCAGTTGGAGTCAGTCAAGATGCAGGAGGTGCAGGTTCAAGGTCTTGCCCATGCTCCTGTTTTCCCAAGGGCTCAAGAGCAGGCACAGGAAGGGAGAGCTCCATGGGGCTTGGAAGAAGTTAATAAGCAGCCAAGGGACTGGATTTCCCAACAAGTGTGAGATAGATTTTTGAATATTTCAAACTTGGTGACAGAAGTAAATAGGAATCGGAATCATAGAACGAATTTGATGGTCCTTCTAGAGAGGAGAAGCAGAGACCCAGCTGTGGAACGGTGACTGGGGAAATTCAATAGTCTACTCTCCTTCCTGGTACCTGGGGCTATTACACAGGCTGCAACAAGTCCCTGTAGCATGAAAGGCAGGCAACATACAATTCTGTAGGCACCTTCATAGAGGCGTAGACCATACAGGACACTCCCAACTGGTCTCTCAAGTTTTGAGAAAGTTCTCACTAATTTTGTTACTCGTTATTCACAGGTGCTTTAAAAAATACCTGACTCAGTGGGAAGGATACTCTCCAAGTACACTCGACCTCTCAAAAGACCAGCCTAAAGTGTGACTCTTTATTGAACGACCTGTACCACAGAACACTATGCCTATGACAATGCACGCAACATTTTAAGCCCTCGGGGGCTACACGAGGAGAACATCCAAATGAAAAAAGGACAATACGGTCTGAAATAGTGAAAGCACTCGCAGTTGCTTTTTAATGGCAGCTACTTTAGTGGTGGTGTTTGCGCTGTAGTCTCAGGCTGTGACTCCACCAGCTTCAGCAGAATGATGCCAGGAGCTAACTGTGGTGTCAGCCCTCGAGAGCTACGTATTGTCATTATTTTATCCATCACCACCGATAAACCATACCGATGTAGAATGTAATTACTGGAGCCATTTGTTTACTTGTGTTCAGGAGGCAAGGCTTTCAAGGATGATGGTAATGATTTGTTACTCATAGCAAATGTTTTCCTGTTAAAATCTGAATTGGGCAAATTTCATTAGAGTGTTGGTACAGCATTAATGTCAAACCAGTTTCCCACAATTTGCCATTGTGGGAATCTTCCAGTTTTATAAAGAAATCAGGTAAAAATTGGTAATGTGATGGCATTTATTAAGGAGACAGTGAGGACAGGAGCAAAAATTTCAGCACAAAATGTAAGGGAGAATCAAAACAAAAGCTTAGCTGTATGTCTTTGATATGTTGACAGTTCCCATAGCTCAAGGTAACCTTTCTCTGTAACACTCCGGGGTTTCCCTTTATTACTGTCTTTTTAAATAGAAGACCAGTATTATGCTTCAAGAGTTTTGGTTTATTTTCTAGTGAGCAAAGCCACAAAGAGCAAAAGAAATGAAGATATATAATGACCTGAGGAAAGATTAGCAGTAACAATCAGATCCTGCCCCCACCAAGATGAAGACCCAAGAAAGTGGTGACAGTGGCAGTGAGGTGCTGGGGCTGGAGTGGTGTAGCAAGGCCATGCTCATGTCAGCTCAGTTTTTTCTGCAGTAGCTTTAAACAGGAAAGGAGAACACATGAAACTCAGATATAGCATCAGAAACAATTAGATCCCAGTATCATGTACTTATGCTATAGATTTTGTTCTGGAAGACGTATGAGAGCTGCATAAGCATGCAGTATAAATGCAATTACTCAGTTAGGGTTTCTGAGACTGGTGATGGATAGGAAGAGATCCGTTGACTGATGTTCCCAAGCAGTTCTATTATCTGGTTGTACAAATAATTACTATGGAGATGCTTGGCCTGCCATTTTGATATTTTAGTCTCTGTATTTCCATCACTTGACCTTAAAACCGAATCAATCTTTTATGCTCAAAAATATACATATTAATACATACTTGACACACCAAACACAGAAGTTGGAAGGCCTGCAGGATTTGATTTTATTGCTGCCCATATCACAAACAGCATCACCAAGAGAAGAGTCAAGGATTAGTACCCAACTTGGGACAAGGGCATGTGGCCTCCGTTGACCATGCAATTTATATAACAGCTTTCTAGACTCTGTGCACTCTTTGGAATGCTTATGACTGTTCTGATTTCTAGCAGTTTTATTTGTATGGCCAAAACTTTGTACCCATTTTTAGGAAACATTTCAAAGATAGATTGAGGAACCTGTAAGTGCTGCAAGGATCATAAACTGTACCCGACCCAGACAAGTAGTCTTGACACATTTGACTCCTGACAAAGATATATTGGTTTCTTTGGTAGGCAGGGGGATTTTTTTTCCAGTGCAGGGCAAAACCAGATCTTGAGTTTGCCAAAAGAGAAGCATTGCCCACTGAACAGTAGAATAGGTCTCATTTCACCTGCCCTGGCTTTGTAAGGCTTGGCCTTACACAGCTACAGATTGATAAGAGAGGTCAGCTTGGCAACCTGTGCTTATCTGACCTTTGAGTTTTGTTTCTTTGGTGTCCATGGGCTGTTGCATTTTAATAAAATCAAGAAGAACGATGGATATTAACAGGCAAAACAGCAGCAGCTGAAAGGAAAAATATCCTCTCCCAAGTTTTGAGTTGTGATTTATTTTTTTTTTAATGCTAGGAATTCAAATGGCAACGGCAGCCCAGGCAAACTGCATTTTGAAAGTGCTGTTCCTAGAGCATCTTCATGCACTGGCACAGTGCATCCCAGGTACAAACAAGCCAAACCTCAATAGTCTCACTTGTAATAATGAGAAAATTTGCTGCATTGACTGACCCTCGGAAATTCTCCTTTGTTGCTGATGGTGAGACAGTGGAAAGTGGGTACAATGAGCTGAAGTCTAGAAGTTGTAAAGATATTTGCTTATGACCCTAAAAGGTGTCTTAGGAAATGTAAAATAAACAGAAAATAATTCCCAAGGGAATACAGCCATCCTGTTTAGATATTATCTTTTTTTCTGTTTAGATTATATCTTTTTTCCCTTACTCCTGTATGCTCTGTTCAAAACACAAAGCCGAGCAAACATATGTTGAGAGATGCTGCCTATTTATAAAGTAAACACTAACAACAAGCAGAAAACAAAAGATAAATGAAGAATGTGGTTTGCACACTAATTAGGCTATCTTAACTCAGAAAGTAGGGAATATGGAATGGTGCAAGGTTTTTAAAAGTACAACCCAGGCTTCAGTTCCTCCACATATTTAAAACATCTTCTGCATCACCATTGCTCTGGACACATCTTGGGAGGACACTCAGTCACAGCTTTTATCGTTGATGCCTAAACTGGAAAATAAGAATCCCATCAACAGAATTAAGAGCTCCTCCATCTGAGAAGGCATTAGCATAAGCTTCCAGAAAATCTAGTTTAAACTCTGAATAAGTCTTTGATTAATAAAATAAAGTGAAAGGTGCCCATGCATATTACTGATGACACTGTAAGCCAACCTATAGATTCAGACAAGCCTGTGCAAAACACTCATTTGTGAGGGTCATCCAAGGCTCAGTTGACGTGTCAGGAAGGTTAGAGATGAAAAGGTTCTTTTTTTTTCATCTGCTTTCTTCCCTCCAGTTACAAATACCACCAGTGTTGGGGGTCACCTTTGGCTGCATGGGGTTTTGCTCACTTTCCACTGCTTCGCCAGTATGCCATGAAGGTTCATATGCAGTGTGTGTCATCAGAAATGAACAGGCACCCCCCGAAATAGAGAAATGGCTGAGGTGCTTATTTCAGCAAGAAATCCCTCTTCGTATACAGTTTTCAATAAAAATATTACAGATAGCAGTTTAAATTCCACTGCTATTTAGAGTGTGTGCTGGGCAAAATGACAGCAGAGATCCAAGCTGTTGTGATCTGATTGTGAATATCAGACTGTACACGTTGGTAGATAGGAGCGAGCGACATAGTTTTCTTATTCTATTTTGCTTTAGATGAGATGGCTTCGCTTTCACTTGTGGGAGGTTATTGTTGAGGCACAACAGCAGAGATTCAGGACTGGGTGAAATAAGACTTTTCAGACAATTACTCTTCCTTAACGTACTCGGAGGGGATACGCGGGGGAGGTATGAGTGGAGATGACCCAGATCATCCTCGCTGACCTCCCCTCTATTAGCACAGAGAGACCACGAGCAGCGTTTGGCACATGAGCTCTGCAGACACATGGATGAGAGGAGCAAATCCCAGCCTCTCTGCCGCCACCACTATTCTGCTTTTCGTGGTCTTGGCAGGGAGCTGGAGGCACCAGCAGCTGCCAGCCGGGCACCCTCCTATCTCACAGCCCCTGTCCTGCTTTGCTGGGAGAGGCTGCTTCCTCCAGGGAGTGGGTTTCATGATTGCTGTCACCGCAGAGTTAATTTTGTGATGCAATAACGTGCTGAGAAATGCTCCCTCTCTGCCCAGTTTGCCCTCAGCACAGTGGGTTATAATCTGCTGCGGGCAACTGGAGGTGAGGTCCCAGCACAGCACGCTGGTTAGCCTGGGACAGCCCTCCTAGCCCCACTTGAGCAGGACTATCTTCCAGTAAGTGTGAGCACGTAAAAAGATGCACTTCCAAGACTGTAAAACCTCAAAACATGGGGGTGGGAGTGAAAAAGACAATATGTTGTTAGCAAGAGGTGCTACTTTTTTCCCAGCCCCTCCTGTCCTGCTCCATTTTATAAATCCATGCTGCTCACAAAGGCTGGGGTGAGTGCACATCTGCACGTGGCTGCCCAGTCTGAACCAGAGCAGAGCTGATGGCTGACTGGGATTGTACTCATTGACTTACTTTCCAAAAAGAAAGTTGCTTCTGTTTAAGAAATATCTGCTTTTATTTAATTCCTTCGCTATTCACCATCTGTGAGAGTTCAGCGATGCACGTAGTGTTTCAAAACCAAGCAGGAATAGAACGGTTCTTCTCTGAGGAGCTGGTACTGTTCAGTTGCTACATAAAACACATTAGGCAAGTAGTGCATGATACAATAAGGTAAGGACATACTGCTCAGACAAGGTATCTTTGTCTTTTAAATCAAAAATAATTATTCTAATAAACTGCCATTGTCAAGTACTGGGGCCATGTGTCGCTGTGTGGTGATACGTTGCTTTAGGATTGATGAGACTGTGTGGTCTTGGGTGTTAATGATGTGAAAATAGTTTTATAGGGGTCTCAGTGGATACTGTCTAAGGGGAGATTATCACCTGTCCTCATGGTCCTTCCTTTCTGAGGGGACATAACACAGTTTATTATTCAACTAAATCTAAGGAAAAGAAAACTAACAAAGATACGAACAATTTCTCCGCCAGGAGTCACCTTGGAGACATTTCACTCTATCAGCTCAAACATTCACTCTATCAGCACAAAGTAGGACAAAAGTAGTACATGGCCCTTCATTGGCTTTTTGATTGGGAATAAATTATTTCCATTAAATGTTTTGGGGCTTTTTTGGTTCGGTTTTTTTTTTTTTTCCCCTCATTTGTGGTCTCTGTCTCTCTCCACATGAAACAGAGCCTCTGTGATGTGCTTACAGCAAAGGCCTGTGATTAAAGTGCCCATGTAAGTGGTAGCTGGGAATGAATGTAAACAGGTTTTGACACAGATTTCCAAAAGATTAACATGCAAGAATAAAAAGGGCAGGGAAAGAGGGAGGAACACAAGTCGGGCTGCTATGATAGCCTTAGCTGAGCCGTAATTGCCTGCAAAATCAGAAGGGAGTTGACTTTAAATAAGAATGTCATGAATATTGCCAAAGCATTAAACAAATATCCAGCTACTCGCCTTGCCTGCAACCTCTGTGAATGTGCTTCGATGTGCATGGGCTACATGTAACACGTCAGATTCATATCACAGAATCACAGAATAGTTTTGGTTGGAAGAGACCTTTAAGGTCATCAAGTCCAACTCTTAACCCAGAACTGCCAGGGCACCACTGACCCATGTCCCTCAGCATCACATCTCCAGGGCTTGGAAACCCCTCCAGGGATCATGGGGACTCCACCACTGCCCTGGGCAGCCTGGGACAGCCCTGGACAACCCTCAAGGGGAAGGAATTGTTCCTCAGCTCCAACCTAAACCTCCCCTGGGGCAACTTGAGGACAGTTCCTCTTGTCCTGGTGCTTGTTCCTTGGGAGCAGAGCCTGACCCCACCTGGCTCCAACCTCCTGTCAGGAGCTGTCAGAGCCAGAAGGTCTCCCCTCAGCCTCCTTCTCTCCAGGCTGAACAAGCCCAGGTCCCTCAGCCGCTCCTCAGCACCCTTGTGCTCCAGCCCCTTCCCCAGCTCCGTTGCCCTTCTCTGGCCACGCTCCAGCCCCTCAGTGTCCTGCTGGGAGTGAGGGCTCCAAACCCGAACCCAGGATTTGAGATGTGGTCTCACCAGTGCTAAGTACATATTTCATGGGATAGATCTTCTGAGACATTTAGAAGGCTCATGAGGACGGGATTGTGCAACCAAAGACAAATTTTATAGGTCTCAAACAGCACTGAAGGAGCACTCACATATAATTTTTACCTCTGCTTGCTTCTTGATGGTAACAAATCTATTATTACTGAGTTTATCCACACTAATACCACAGGGAAGCAAATGACAACGTTTAAAGAGAGCACTTTTTGCAGCCACGGGCTCCACCGGCAGCACAGTGCCTGTGTGTAACACAAGATTGCGTTGAGATGACCCAAGCAGGCACGGGAGGCCAGTGCTGGTAAACAGGGCAGCAACCGCATCCTTCCGCCTCACCCTGCTGACTGCATGGCACAAGGCAAGCAGAACAACCATGGTAAGAAAGCAGCTAATTGCTGAACATTTCCTTTCAGGTCTAAAAATAATCCAGAAAACGAGAGAGCAGAGAGACAAACCCCACACGGCTAAACAGAGCGCGCAGCCAAGTGACTTGCAGCAGGCATCAAACAGTTCTACACAGTTAAATCAGCTGGATCACTCCACAGGACAGAAAAGACCATGATCCTTTGTTCTTACAGGCTGCTTCTGCTCTTTCTTTCTCTTTATTTATCATCTGTAATTTAAAATAAAGACAGGGAAGCAGGTAGCCCAAAAGCAGTAAAGGATATGCATTCTTCACCCTTGTTGCCTTTGGGACAACACAGAGGGATCAACTTTAACTGTCATATTGAGTCAGACATCAAGACATTCATGTTTGAGGAGGGGAAAGCTCCTTTCTGATAAGGGTGGTTTGGATCAGCTCTTTTATGCCACCTTTTGTCTCCCTGCAGAGGTTGTACTGAAGGTGCAGAAAACAGGTATCAGTGACCCACTCTGCCCAGCCAGGCTCTAACTGGTGTAAAACCCAGTGAAGAACCTTTCTGGTGGGGCTCTTTAAGCACTGAGTCCCACAAGCATCAAGTCTGAGTCAGAAGGTTTATGACCAGTACCTTGATAATGGTTTTTTTCACTTGCTGGGCTGAGCTGGCCCAGCCAGCTGGGAAACGCAGCCCAAGCCCTGGCACACCCCCAGCATCTTCAGCTCTCGTGGGGAATGCTTTGCAGAAAGCTCGTGGTATCCTGGGTTCAGCATCCCCTGCTCGCTTCTCAGGTGGTCAGCTGAGCAGCCACGTAAGTACTTTGAGGATAATTTTGAACTAATTTCTCTGATGGGGAAGCCATCAGGTTAGTGCTCTGTGATGCTGACTCCTTAGGGAAGAGGAAATGCTCACGGGGGACAGATGCGCAAATCAGCACCAGTCCCCACGTTACAATGCAACAGCCAACCTTTGACAAGACAGTCCCCCAGAGATCCAGTTGCTGGCTCATCTCATCCTTGCATCCAGTCCTCTCCAAGCTGGCTCTCAGGCAACAGAGCTCATATCTCAGGGAAAGACACCGGTCACAGCAGCCCTTTGGCACGTGTTTGCCTCCTGGAGCCCTGCCAGGGATCAGCACAGCTCCTGGGTTTCATGGCCCAGCTGTCTTTCTCCATATGGAGAGGAAGATCCTTTGTCAGCCTCCAAGGTGGGGCAGCAAGTGTCAGTGATGCCAACTTCTGGTAGGGAAGGAGTAAGGGAGAGCTATTTCTTGAAATACCTCAGTACGTTTGCCTGATGATAGTACACTTTCTTCTCTTTTACTGACTTGCCTTAAGTCCACAATGGTACCTGCTTCCACTGGTCATTGGATATAGTCCTCTTCTCACACCTCAACAGAAATTCACGTGTAGCATTGACTGATTTACTATTTACTTGAGAAACACTTGGCCTGAGTACAGTAATCGTCATCAAACCATTCCCATTTTGGAGTTTCCTCATACCACTCCCACGTCAGCAGCTCCCTGGTGTCAAACCTAGCAGAATAATGCCATTCCCTGCCTTAACATCTCAGGTACGTAATATGGCTTCTTTCTGCCCTGGTAGATCTGATGAAAGCCTATTCTTATTTGCCACGAGCATTCTTAAAGGGAAAAAAAAAAATCATTGTTAAAAGTGTACAGTGCAGGTATTTAAAGAGGCAGCTTCTGGCTGCTGCTCCTTTCTCCTCTTGACATGAAGATGAACTTCCTCTGGTAGCTGACTCATTGCCCTGGGCTATCACTCTAATTTCTTTGACTTCTGATGAGCAGATGCTCTAAATCTGTCAATATGAAGCACAAAAGGATCTTATTAATGGTCCAACTGCTACGTTTTGCATGGGTAGTGCTATCAATCTTACCTTATACGAGTGCATTATTGCTGGCAATTGTTTACATACGTTGTAGCTCCCACTCAGTGCTTTAAGCCACCTCACCTCGTACTGCTGCCTCATATACAGTGGTCTTTATGCTACATATATCACATTTATATAGCTTGAGTGAGCTTGAGGCTCGCTTTCTTTGTAAGGTACCAGGCTGTAAGGTACTTTTCTGTTTTCCATAGTATATTGGTGTGCCTTGAATTATTCACTCAATTTCTGAGAAGCAGCATTAAGAATGTAATCTTCTGTTCATAAATCCATTGGAAGACTCTTAATAATGTAAGCCTTAGTGGAACATCCCAGCATTGCAAAGAAAGGAGTAAGCATTTCCTTAGGGTTTCAAACGGTTCACTCGCCTTTCCTTTCAAAGAGCTAAATCCATTCTTTAGAAAAAAAAAAAACCCACCACATTTAGCTTTTGAAAGATTTCAACCATTCTTCTCTTCTTTTTCCTTGTAATGAATGATCAGCTGCCCTGTCACTACAGGAAGGGCCATAAAGCTTGAGAAATACACAAAGGCCAAATTCAGGACCATTTACGTTTACCAGTTAACACTAATGCACTCCCTGATCCTGCTGCAAAGACGTTTTTCTTCTATGGGCTTCTTTCTCCAGAAGACATCCTGGAAGCCTTCATTTCAGGAGCAAAACATGTTCTTATAAACACTCAGCTCAGATGAAATCAACCACACCAAAAACCTGCATTTACCTCCAAAAGGAGAAATCTGGGAGACGCTTCCACTACCTACCACAGGAATGGTGGCACTGGTACCTTTGTGGCTGAAGTCCCCGTAGCCCACATGAGCATGATGACCCTGAGCTCTCAGGCTTGAGTGATCCCTCTGCACAGCTTTGGTTTTCAAAGTGAAGATCTAAGCAGCGTATTTAAAACATCTGGATTATTCTTGTCACTTCCAGGGAAGAGTGGGAACAAGCAAGATCAGCATCTTCTGGGGAAGAAATGGCATCTCTGAGTGTGGGCACCTGGACCAGCAGGTAAGTCAGTAGGAGAGGAGACCATGAGAGGTGGTGGCAGCAGCTGTGGTTTCAAACACAGTCCTGTTCCTGGGACACTGAAGTAGGAACATGAAGATTCAGCTGCTGGTTATTTCTCTGTATAGGACAAAACACTTCAGGTCTTTGGATTTCTGTTTTCTTACACCAACTTTTACGTGTTTCTTCTACTGAGATAGTAAGCTTCTTGTGGGGCGACACAGCAGTCATTTTACTGAGATCTGTGATTACAGGGATACTTATTTTTGCAACTGCTCATGAAATAAATGTCAACATTGCAGGTAGTATGTACCCACCATCAGGCAACTGCAGCAGAAGATGCTAAAACTATGTTCCTATTTGGATTTATGCTGCAGCTCCACAACTGCTCCTTTTAATGTAGTCCCAAAAGCGATGATATTTTCTCACTAGTAAAGTATTTGCAAATTTGGGAGCTATGGGGTGGATCAGTAAAATGAAGCTTAGCACCCTCTGAATGTCTCATGGTCTTGTTGGTTCAGCATTTTGAACCCTCTGCAACATGTTGGCAATGATTTGATATTTTTTTGGCTTCATCATATACATAAAACCTCTCCTGTGTTTACTTAAATAACATAAATACATTTGGGGCAAAGCTGTTTGGTTTTGTTTTCTCTCCCAGGATGTATCCAGTTCAGGATATTATTTTCAGATAATGACTGAAAGGGGAATACACGTGTTCATCCGCTGCTGACATGACTTCCATAATAATATGATCCCTTTTAGGAAATTACGTATGCAGAATGAGTGAGTTGGTAACTGCTGTATAAAGCTAAAATTCAAGTGACAGTTAATAACTTATCTGTTGAATGTACCCAACTGTCCTCAGGAAAAAAAAAGAAAAGATTGTTTCAATTGAAAAAAAAGAGTCAGCTTTGTTTTTATTCTTCCAGCAGCTATGAAAGTATTTGTCTTTATCTTTATTATTGGCAGGCTACTACTCCTCAAATAAAACTGTACCCTATCATTACTGGAATAAAGTTTATCTGTTATTCATAAGCTGCAGAGAGATGTTTTCCCTTAGTCTTTTCTTGCCCTTCTCTGCTGTTTTTAATGGCCTGTATAGAAATCTTTCAAATAAAAATTTGTATTACTTTCTATTTCCTCGGCACAAATGTATTTTTCCTCTGGTTCCATGCTGAAATTAATACAGTTCTATTTTTGTCCTTCCTTATCTGTACATTAACAATAGACTATGTCTTGCTCAGAATTGTCTCCGTGGCTCCCATTCTAGGGAAAGTCAAAAAGGCCTTCCCGTTCTCATTACTGAGAAGAGTGGTTCAGGTTTTGTTCGCTACCTACGACTTCAATCCTAGATCTCTAAATCAGTGGAAACTCCACGGGTGGCTTGTGTGAGGACCACACCAGGCTCACGATGCTGCTCTGGAATCAGAGGTTCTGCTGGTTGAAAGGGAGCAGGTCTGCATGTGTTTGTGGGAGATAGATGTCAAAAGGCAACGCGCCGGTACAAAAGTATTTGTTACAGTTTCTACATTTGGTAGCGTTAATACGATGTGTATGTTGCAAAAAAGTTTCCTCTTGGCAGTTATTCACCAAAGTTTTTAACATTCCTCGGCGTAATTACAATGCTGATGGCAATTGGACTCATGAGCGGGATGTTGGATGACACAGAAGTGGTGAAGGTCACGCTTTAGGATGCCCAGCTGCTCTGTGTCTTGGAGGAAAGGAGGCATTTCTCTCTCCTTTCCCTGGAATAACTCATGACAACCATGATTTGTGGCAAGATGTTAGATAAGACGCATCACGTTCTATCTGATGATTCTTGTCCTGTGACATTCACTGACGCCTTGAGCTGACTTTTCCCTGGATACTTGGGATTTTATCTGGCTTGGAGAACCTGTCTCCACAGGCTTCCCTGGGAAGGAAAGCTCTCACTTTTCCCCAGATCATACAGCTGGTCTCATGGAGGATCTCACAGAAGTTATGTTGGAAACACTGGGGTTGATTGAAGCTAGATGTCTTAATTTTTGGAGCTTCAAGTGCAGATTCATCCCCTGAAAGCCAAATACCAAAGTTATCAGCGGGACATTTCCAACGGAAAACGCACAAGTGTTAGTGTAAGTCTCAGCCACCTTTGGAGGAAGAATCACGGCACCACGGTTGACGAGGCAATCGGTTGATGCCCCTTCTTTCATCCAGACTTCAATTTTGACCCACGGCAGGCCACGTGCCTTGTATTCTTGAACGAGATCCCAGCTGTGCACAGCTGGTGCGTGAAGTTATGGTTAATCAAAAGTCCAAACGAATGGAGCAGAAAAAGTGTTTGAGTTATCAGCACCAACAGCCATCTTTGTTAGGACTTTGCAAGGGAACGGGGAGGGCATTATGCCGCATGTTTATCAGGTGATGGATGATTAATAGGTCTTAGCATACAATGAATGTGTATCTCTCCTTCACATGCTAATCACATGGCATTTATAAATGTCAGCACCTTATCGTGGCAACACACTCTGAATTTTGTGTGGTTTTAATGGTATTTATTTTTAACATTTTTAACGCGAATATTATTAAGGTGGCATCATTTGAAACGTCCCTTTTGTGACGATTTAGGAATATGGTGAGTTTTTCTTTCGACTTCTGAAGTAATTGGATTATTGTATTTTAAATCTAGCCTAAAAAAATTCATTGCAGATAATGAGATTTATATTAATGTGTTTCTTTAAGTACTAAAAGGTAGCAGTGGGTGTCACCTTGGAATCTTAATAGTGAAAAAAGAATTTATAATTATTAGACTGAGAAGCTTGAGGGTTTTCCCATTCTGCTTTTTTTTTTTTAATGTCAAATTTCTTTGCTTTGTAACCTAAGGTCTTAATTTAGAGTGATAAATTATAGCTTTACCATTTGAGGATTGCATTATTTTAATTCAGAAATCCTGAATTTCATGAATTGGTCATAAAAATGTGCTTTATTATCAACTGTGATGAGGAAGTGTGAGCTTTAAGGGGTTTTTGTAAAGGTTCAGAGAGAGTTAGGGTACATGAAGTCCAATGAAAAACATACAAAGACTCTGGACTCAGCTGCTACTTAAGCTGAGCTTTTTACGTGACAAAAGACTTTCTTTCCCAGCTATAATTTTTAGGTCCATTCCATGCTCCTTGACTCAGGCAGAACTGCACTTGTCTTCCAGAGGCTTTATGGATCTAAAGAATCTGGAATTAAGGTAAAGAAAATAAGACGCCTTTAGAAGTCTCCACCTCGAAAGCTGTATTTTGTCCATGGACAGGGAAGTTGCTGAAGGTGACATCTGAAGACTATTTGATGGCACTAAGTTCATAGGTTTAGATCTTTGGTTCTCCACTATTTTGTTAGTGATAAATATCCACATATTCAAAACACCTCATTGAAATGGGCACTAGCTGTCATCTTTGGCAGGGACATCACCAGAGCAGCCAAAGATTGACTCAGTTTGGAACAAACATCACTTGGCAGCTCCAAGTGATGGTTTCTGAAACAAACCCTGGGTCATGCTGGTAAAACACTGAGGTCTTGCTTCATTTTCTTCCTTGCTACCTAGCAGGACATCAGACTCCAGGGCCGTCCATCCACCACCTTTTCACAGCACTAAAATCACTTCAACTTTGTCTAGAAGATTTATTCTCCTACATATCACCATCTGTGCTGTCACTTGTCTGTGGACTTGGGAATATTTACAGATCACCTCACAAATAACTGTCAGACAGCTGCTGATTACTCTTTGCTCATTGTATCGCCTTGAAAATGATGTCTTTGGTGCATTGTCTTCAAATGAAACTCGCACAATGATAGGCTGGTGATGGTTAAAAAGAAAGGCAGATTTCTCCAGAACTCCTTGTTACCTGGATCACTCCTTCTGTCACTGAGATACAGGCAGCCCTAGATTTACACAGCCCCTCAAAGGACTTCATGAATAGCCATCACCTAGTAAAGACGGCCTTGGTATTTTAATTAAAGGTCAGACAAAACTACGGTGTAAACCTTGGAGAGGCTTTGCAGCAGTCGTTGAAAGTAGAGTTGCTCAATGAAGTCTTATTGTATTAGTCAAACGATGCCCAAACTCCTTCTACAATTTACATGAACCGCAGCCTCGACACCGACACCTCCGCCAAGTTCGGGCTGCGAGTTCAGCATCCGTAAATCACAGCCTGGCCCTTTGGTTTACCCCTATAAATCGTTGTGGAAGGGCTGTGCACCACTTTAGTTACTCCTCTGCGGTGGCAGCGAGCCCGTGATGTGTACGTCAGCCCCCAGTAGCAGGGCAGGACTTTGCAAACGCCTTAAGGATGGTGCCAGTTTTGTCTTCTGCTTGGCTTTGTTTGCAGGCTTGTGCGACAACCTTCACGGTAACTAAAAATAGTTTGTTTTTAGGTAATTAATATTACCGTGCTAAATATTGTAGCGATGCTCTGGGATGAATATCCAAGCTGTCAATCACGGGGCGCAGTTGCGCAGCAGCGTGCTTCTGAAGGTCGTGCTGTAAGGCTTTATTCAAAGTGTCAGCTTTGCTATCACAAGAGCTCTTAAAAACCTGCGAGGCAGTTTTTCTTGCCAGATTTACAAAGTATCTCAGGCTGTTTGCTAAGAAGAATATGTCTGGATTTTAAACCAGAGTCTTTGATTTCTGACTCTTCTACCTTTGGCCTTATTTCTGGGTGTGTTTGGAAAAAAAAATAATAAAAAAAAAAAAGAAAGAGAAAAAGCAGGTGACCTGGTTTGCTTGTTCATTCAGTGGTAAGTTATAACGTATGCTGGGAAGGAGGCACAAGCCAAAGGCTTTTCCGGGAAGCCATCTGCTCACACCGCTTCCATGGATTTACCTTTCAGGTGGCATTTGCTTTTGGTTGCCACCCAGTTGATGGGTGGCTGATGTTTTCCTCTGGTGCTTGTAAGGACGTTGCATGCTCAGATGGGTTATGATGATGTATTCTACGCATGTTCCTCTTGAAAAATTCGGAAGCATTTTCAGCGTTGATTTCCCTCAAGAGTTATTACACCCCACACAGATTGGCAGCACCGTGCCACAGTGCCAGGATTTATGAGGTGACCTTGGAGACACAGGCGTTCCCAAATTGAAAACACTTGGTGCTAAACTTGAAATATATTTATTTTGTATTAGCGAGCGGTCTCCCCTATTGTATAAATCAGAATGAGATTACACAAATAATACATAACATTTTTATAACGCTTCATAACACGAGGGGATTCTTTCATACACGGCTCAAGTACATCGCTCCTGCCTCCTCCAGAGCCTGCTTCGCAGTTGGGTCCAACCTTAAACCTCGACTAGCATGCAGGAAAGGCCACTCCTGCCCTCTCCACGAGCAGTGGACTATGTTTTGGACCATCTTTCATCACATGGGAGCCAAACATTCCCAAGGCACCGTGGGCAGTGGTCCTTAATGTCTACTCTGGATTGGACCAACTAAAGATGCTCCGTTATCTCCAGCCTCTGGAGAAGGTCCGGTGCATTGCTCACGTAGCGCTGCCCGAGACCCTTGGAAGCTGAGCCCTGTGTGAGCTTGGGGGTCCCAGCAGTCCACCCTCCCAAGATGTACGGGGTGCTTTCCACCGGCCTTTCGGAGCTGGGAGCCCTGCTAATAAAGAGGTGCTGATAGATGGCAATGAAACATCCGAGCGCAAACCTGTAAGCGGCAATAAAGGCAAATCCAACCTGCACTAATGTTAATTGTCATTCAGTTTATATTGACGTGCAGTTTATTAAACCATAAAGCAAAGCAGCAAGCGCAGAGAGCAACTCTAGAGATAATTAAACATAATAAGGGTTTCACTTAATCCCTCAAAACCCAGGGGAGGCACAGTTAAGACTGAATACCCTCTTTGCACTGAAAGGCGTTTTTTGCGCAGCCATTTAAGAACTCTTCCCAGTACGAGACACCGGGACAGGGGGAGAGAAGGTAGGTCCCACCTTCACTTCTGAATACGTTTTGTGGTTTTTGTTGTTTTCTTTTTTTCTTTTCCTCGTGGCTTTAAATCACTCTGCTTACTAAGCCTGAACTCCGACTTTCACAGCAGTTCGTGGCTCGTTATTTGCATGGTGGTAGCAAGGTGAGACCCTCCTTGAGGGTCCCAGCACAGGAGAGAGGGTGGCCAGGAGGGCTGGGAAGCAGCAGGGTTGGGACCTGGGTGCTCTCTCCTCTCCAGCTTGTCTCAGCTCTCTGCACAAGACAGTTCTTGGACGAGGAGGGTCAGAAAGGAGAGGGTGGACGAGTGGTGCCAAGTGTGAGACTGACAGAGCCGGCGGATAAAGGAGGGAGGCAGCTTTTGAAGAGCAAGAACAATTATGTCAAGCCTGAGATTAATGCCGGAGGCCAAGGCAGAATGGAAAAACAAAACAAACCAAACAAAAAATGCCCTGAGCTGTAATTTGGGACTTTCGAGTCTCTCGGTAGTGGGATTGAGACTGGTCGAGAATGGGGAAAAAAAGCAGGGAGCGGGAAGTAATGGGGGGGGGGGGGGGGGGTTGCTCCGGACAGCGACTCAGCCTCGGCTTCGCGGGTGCGGAGCGGTCCTGGGTCTGCTGGGAAGAGCATCACCGGGGCTGAAATGAAAGCGGAAAGAGGAGGAAAATTGGGGAGGTGGGAGGGAGAAAAAAAGGGGAAATTACCCCCCAGGTTCAGGGCAGAGCCTGTGAAGCAAAGCCCACAGGAGACCAGTAAGCGTTGTACCGGGGAAAGGGCGGGGGGGGAAATCTGTGCTAGAAGCAGGGCTCCGGGACCGAGGGGCAGAAGAAGGGTTAAGGGCGGCCGCGCTGCCGCGGCTCCTCCGCCCGCCCCCCGCGCACGGCGCAGGTTTGGGAGGTGGGGTTTGCTCGGCGCTCGCCCGGCTCCCCGGCCGCTGACGCTCAATGCTGCGGCCGCGGGGCTGCTGCGGGAACCGCGCACCTCGGGGCTGCCGCGCACGGCGGGCGGGCAGGCAGCGCCCGCGGAGCCCAGCATGTCCCCCTGCCCCGCCCAGGTAAGCGCGGCTTGAAAGCACCCGGGAGGAGGGGGGCAGATTTGAAAAGGAGAGAAAATATTAAAAAAAAAGATAATATATATGAAAAAAATTAATAGTAAAAAAAAAAAAATAAAATGGGAGTCAATAAGGAAACTGGTTGTGGCGAGGGAGACGGCGGGAGAGCGCGGCTGGGCTGCGCGGAGCGGGTGCGGAACGCGCGGGGTGTGCGGAGCGTTCACGGGCGGCTCCCCGCGAAGGGAGCTGCCGAAGGGGTTGGCGGAGCCCCGGGGCGCGGTTCCCGCTGCCGCCGGCGAGATCCCCGCCATGCCCCCGCGACGGCTCCTCCGCGGGGTGCCGGACCCTGCTCCCTCCGGGGCGGAGCGGAGCGGTGGGCTCGGGGTCGGGGTCGGGCAGAGCGGGCGCCGGACACGGGGAGAGGGAACGGCGGTGGAAAGCGCGGGGTTGGGGCTGTGCGAGGGCTAGCAGAGGGCTGGTCCCTCCCAGGCTGGCAGAAATACATGCATAACTTTTTGCTTGATCCAGCCGGGGGTTCCGTGCTCGAGTTTGAGCTTCTTTTTTTGCTTCCCCCCCCCCCCCCCCCCCCCCCAAGGCTGATGTTGCTTCCGTGTCGTGAGCAACATAATGCAGCGTGTTGTTTTATTTATCCCAGACAGGAATGACTTGCTCTCTAAACTACAAATTAAGGGATGCTGCTTGCATAACAAGTGGAAATAGTTTCTATCTTACATACTAATCATCCATCACTTTTTAGCCTAAGCAAAAGCAGTTTTCGTGGGTTTATTGTTTTACGGTTTGGGGTTTTCTTTCCTTTGCGAGAAGGGTTCAGTGAAAGAATCTAGCGCGTTGCAAAAAACGTGTTCGTTTTCCCTTGCTGGATTAACGTGGGCAAAGGATTAAGAGCCAGCATGCTGATGAGGCTTCCTGAGGTGCAGGGGAGAAGGGGAACGTTTGGCTACGGAGAAAAATCCGGTTTTTTTTGTGGTCGTGCCTTTGCTCGCACATCCATCCTCCTCTTTACGAGGTTCCGCTCAGGACCTGCACCCCAGCCGATAAATAAATCATTGCGATGAGAGCAGGGACTGGTGTAAACCTCCTGTTCAAATGGCCACGCTCCTCGTTAAGATCCCTTCCGACCCAGCGTCCTCCCAGGGTTCGGGGCCGGGGATGCCAGAGCCCGGAGCACGTCCCAGCGGCACTCGGAGCCCCTTCCCTCCCTCCTGTCTCTTGCTCCCTGCCAGCAGCTCCGTCCCGGGTGTCCATGTGATGCTCCAGCCCAGGCTCCTCTCCACCGGGGCTGGCGTGGGGTGCGGGAAGCAGGGTGATGGGACCTTGTGCTTGGGGCCAGGCAGCTGGACCCTCCGGAAGCCTTTTTTTGTAGCTGCTTTCCTGGCCAGGACACTGATTTTCCTTCTTTTCTGGACCGGAGGAGCTTGCATTTGCGTTTGTAAGTCGCTGAAAACTGCTTGAATGGCTCTTGAATAATCCTTCAAAGTCACCTCCCCTCTTTAATCTAATAGCAAAAGGACTTACTTTACACGGCTAATCCCTCTTTTGCTCGCTGTACAGCCTCATTTAGAGGTGTGCACGCTGCTAATTTCCCCAAAGCAGCCTGCTGTAGACAATGGCTTCTGCTTGCTGTGCAGCAACCTCTCCCTCCTGCGCTGAACTCTGGGCAGAGCTGAGTACGGCTGACAAGATCCTGCATGATTCCAGGAGGGGTTCCATCGGATCCCATCGAGTGAACTAACCTTTCCGCTGGAAGCCCCCACCAAAATGGGTTTCTTGGTGGGTATCTGTAAGGGGTATACTGGGGGGGTTCTGGCAGGTCTCCTGCCCCGCGTGCTCGTGTCTTAGCTGGCTTGGAGGCAGCGCTTGGGTGGCGAGGGCTGGAGTAATAAAGCCGGGTGTGCCTGCAGATAGTTGGAGTTGAATGATCCTGGCAAAACTCTAGCGACTTGGAAATTTTCCCGTCCTTATCTTCTGCAGTGGAGTTGAGCTTTCTTCCAGCCCATCTCGTGTTCCCAGAATTTTAAGCTTGTGCTGTTCTACGCGGTGACGAAATAGATGTGCTGAATGTGAGCGACAGCAGCAGGAGAGTCGCTTACCTTTTCAAGAAGCCTCACTTCTCACTTAGCATATAAACAGTAAACATGGTGACCTGAGCGTGCCTTCAGATCCTAACTTTATATCTGTTAATAGCGATGTCCAGAGCTCCTTAGCCTCTCACCTGAGGTCCCCATGGATGCCCGATGAGGGGCAAGTTGTGCCTTCAGCGTGCTCTGCGTGGTGGGATGTGGCAAGTGGCAGCGTGTCCTCTTCTCTGGGCCAGGAGAACACCTTTGGCTGTGGTGTGGCACAAGCCCTTTTGGATGGGTGGTCTCTGAGACCACCTTAGGTGTATTTCCAGTGTTAATTCCTCTATTGCTTGTTTCCCAAGTGCTGATTTTTAACCTCCAGCTGAGGAGTATTTTTTTCTCGAGAGAAAACCAGCAGCTCTGCAAGGTGCCTGGTGACAGAGCCCACCTTGGTTCCCAAACTTGCACCTCCTCATGCATGAAAGCGTTTCTTGTCGTTATCCAGGTCTTTGCATTTATTAGGATTAATGTTTCTTTGCTTAAAAGTCCACTCCGGTGTTACCCCATCAGAGACAGCTCAGAAAACACGTGTAAGCTTCTCTACAGTCTCTACCATGCGTGCAAAACTTCAGAGGAATTTTGTAGATACTCGGGTGTCACGTCGCTTATTTCCCTTGGTTTGGGGAGTTGGCTTTGGCTGACTGTTCTGCGTAGTTAACTTGATTTAAAAAAGAACAACCCACAACACTAAAGAAAATCAGAGGTAAAGACAAGGCAGAGCTGAAGGAAGGATGTTAACCACAAGATAACCTAGATCGTTACCGTTTTCACTTTCTCTTGGGGGCTTTCTGAGTTTTAGTTGGTGAAACGTGATGGAGGTGTCATTTGCCTGTGGCTCGTCCCCATCAGGGACAGGGGTGGGCACGGCCCTGGTACCCAGCAGGCAGCTTCTGAGCTGCAGACAATGTGGGAGAAGATGCTATTGCTGGGAAAAAAAAATGCTCTGCTGCGTTTGAAAGTTCATAAATCATCACAAGTCTATTTTTAGCCACGTTAGATGAGAGCAAGTCTGGGGTTTCTTCCCACACCTCCCATCTGTGGCCTAAAACGACCGGGTAATGTCCCTGGAAAAGCTGTTTAGACACAACTTTTGTTTTTGCTGGGGATCTTTTGTTCAGCCCCATAATTATACAGGGGGACGCGGCTCAATTTACAGAGGGTTCGGTGCAACAGTTGGGGAATTTTCCTGCACAGGCAGAAACTGGAAGGTCTGCTGCTTGGTGCCTGAGTGATGTGCAGCCCCTGACAGGAAGGTAATCACAAACACAGCAAAGTAACATGAATCACACAAAATCCACAAATGTCAGCTCCCAGGCTCTAATCTAGGCGTGCTGCCAGGATTTAAACTTGCACACATCTTTACTGTTATCTGCTACAGCGGTTACTCAAATAGGAATATAAATACCACGACAGTAGTGATTCATTTAGTCTTTTTTTTTTTTTTTAATATATATTATTAGCAAAGCAAATATACAATGATGACAATGGATTTACTGGTTCGTGCGAGCGCACAACTGTTCCCCATCTCCCACTGTTGTCCACCAAAAACCGTGGTATTAACCCAAAACCTCTGGTGTCGACTCTGCCTGCAAACTCAGCATAAATGCGGGTCACATTTCATTAGGAACTAAGACAACAGTATTTTCTACACTAAGCAGGGCACTCTCTGCGTCGTGCTGGGGAAATAACTTCATTTTTTCCTTTTCCCCAGACACAAGCAGTTTCTTTTTGTCTTAATCTGCAGGATAAAAATCTGTTTCAGCAGGATGCCAAGAAAAAGAAAGATTTGTTGGGGTTGTTTTAATTGCTGGGTTAAATCACTGAAATTCAAACCCTCAGGACCAACAGGGTCAAAGCATTTGGAATACAATTAAGCTCATGACTTTGTCACACGCATGATTCAAATTTGGGAAGCTGGAGGATAAGGAGCAAGTTTTGACTCTGCGATGTAAACTGGGAATTTTGCTCATGTACATAATTACAGCATATAGATGTATTAGCATGTGAGTAAGGTAAGTGATGGTCATTGAATTATTCCACTTATAAAAAAAAAAAAAAAAATTTTGGGGCCTCAAGAAAATAATCTACAATCATTCAGTTTTTAAAATGAAAGGATTTTCTTTTTTCTTTCAAAAGAAAAAGTTTGAAAAATTTGTTTCTACCGCATTTAGTTCTTCTATTAATTCTTCTATGAGCTTCCAGTTGGTCAGGAGTTGGTGCTGTATTACGTGAAGGTTTTCTGGAGGTGTATCAGATATGGCCAAACATCTTAATTAAGTAATAATAATAATAAAACTAATTAAAGTTTTGATATACCCAGTACCAAGCTCTCCTAAGATGCATTATACTAAAGATGGAAAGTACCACGATGGTACTTGACCACTTTTTCTTCTCTTTGTTTTTCCAGAGGCTTTGAGCCAGGTTTTAGTGAGATTCAGTGGACACAGTCCTTATTAACCATCTCACATAGGCTTTCCCTGCTCTTCTTTGCAAACCAAGATGTGGTTGAAAGACCAACTGTTAGGCTTGGCTTTCTCCAGGTCTTTTTTTTAACCCAGGAGCGCTCCCTACCTGGATGGTTCATCTTCCTTTTCAGTCCTTGCTCACAAGTAGCACAGACCAGAGTTCGTTCCCAGCAGTGTCCCTGCACATCCCACAATCCTTCTCAGGAGCAGTTTAATTTCTGACCTGGTCACCACTTGCATCTCCTGAGTGAATGTCCTTCTGTGGTGACTTGTGTGCTGGGGTGAGCCTGGGGGACTGCAAGCAGACAAAGGGGCTCGGCCAGAGCTGCTGAGCCTGGGTGCCACAGTGGGTTGTTTAAGAGACTGGTGAGGTCTTGGACCAAAGATGTTTTTATTTAAAGAGTTTGCAGCAGCACCTGGCACTTGGTAGCTGTTCAGAAGACAATTGAGTCTCGAGCTGCTTCTGACTCCGGATTGATTTACTCTTCTATAACTTCTATCAGTGTAAGATCCTTGTCAGCCTCAGAATCTGTGTTTAGGATTTATTTATATAAATGTTGAGCCAATGAAGAGAGGTGGTATTTAAACCCAATCTAGGTAAGGTTTAGCAGGTCGTTTTAGTCAATTAGAAGACTAAGAAAGGGAACAAATAGCACACTTGGTGTTTGTAATGGGAAAACTGGTATTTCAAATGGTAATTTAATCTGCATAGTACTGAATAGCAATAACCTACCAGTGTTTCTTTAACTGAACTGTAAGGGCATGGTTTATTAAGCTCTTTTTATGCAGATAACAGGGTATTTGAAAAGACTTGCAAACAACATCATACTCAAACAATTAAACGCATTTTCATCTCTATGCTTCCAATAGCAGGAGTCTGAAAACCCAAGGTCCTTAGGATTGCTGAGGGTATTGCTATTCCCTGGCTACGTTAGTGGTTCTGATCTCCCATTTTTACATCTTTTTAGCTATAGCTCTGAAACCTCGAGCAGAGATCTTTTTTGTGGTTTGATCCATAGCTGTGATATGGGTGATCTCCCCCTTCCTGGCCTCTCTTAATGAGCAATCAGTGGGAAAACTGAATTCTGCTCAACCCCCTCTGCTGGGTTGAGTCCCACCTGCCTCTGTGCCCATCTTCTGACTGTGCCACGAAGTGTTCTTCTGTGCCTTCAGTCACATACCACTTACTCCCTATGAGCCAACGGCTGACCTTAGAGGTTGGAAAAGCCCTTAAGATGTCCAGGTTGCTGTCAGGCAAGCCTTCCTTCTGTGGACTGGTAGCATTAGGCTCATACCTGAGACAGATTCTTACTTAGGTGGAGGTTTGTGCCAGGTTAAGGTCTATAATCTTTTATGGGACTGGTTGGATATTAGCAAAGGACATGTATCGGTGCATCAAAATATACATCCTGGCAAACTGCCACAGTGCTTATCTGCTCGTCTTAGCCTACCCATGGCAAACTTGGGTCTCTCACACCATCAAGCATGAAGAGTTTGCTGGGCTGATGCTCTGCATCTTCTCCCCTTGGACCTTAGCGAGACTCCCACATTTTATCTAAGGAATCTGTAGCTGGTGGGCTACCAGTGGTGCTTAAATTCATTTAATATGATTTTCTTTCTCCATGATATTATTTGATAGCTCTATGTTTGTGTGTTAGTGGTGTGACCCACGAGAAGTGTTTGAAAGGCAGGCTGGGCTCTGAGTGGAGGAGGGTTCTTCACCTCCTGCACAGAGCAGCTTTTATCAAATAAGTTTTATTTTATTTTATTTTATATTATTTTATTTTATTTTTATCACGACTACCCTGCTCTTGTGAAACAGAGGCAAAAGTTCTGTATCCTCTTGCCATGAATGAATGAATGAATGAATGAATCCTCTTGGTCTTTGCCTCCCAGTCTTTTGTAAAAGAAAAAAATAAACCCCAACTTCTGAACAGCACTCAACTCCTAGCTTTTTTAAAAAAAAGAGTTACTTAGCATAAGAGCAGAACATTTGCCTAAGAGGGTTTTAGTCCAAGAATGACTTTTCATATTTAATTGATCTGTATTGTTCAATTAGGGAGATGTATAATGCCCTCTGTTGTGCATGTATAGCTGGAAGTAGAAATGAATGAAATATGAAGTACAGCAGAAGAGTAACTTTAAACAGAATCATCTCTTTAGCAATGTACAAACCAGGATTTCAGTCCAGGCCTTCATACGTGTGAGTAAATATGAACTGTGCAAATACATCAGATCGTTAACTTCGACATGCAAATGATTCTGAATGATAATAATTCTTATTCTAGCCAGAATTCTGTAACCTTTTTGTTTCAAATCATATTTATAAACATTTCCAGCTCTGGAATGAATGTTCAGATGTGTTCCAGGGTGTTAAAGCTTCTCTGGAAAAAGCTTGTTGGGGACTTCAAAGCCCCCCCAGGGTTTCCCAAACACTGGCGTGGTGTTGAGCGTGGGGAGCTCAGCAGAGCACCCAACAGCGTGACAGGCACTGACACTGGTGACACGGATCCCACAGGGTGACAGTGATCCCACAGGGTGACAGTGATCCCACAGGGTGGCAGCACTCGACCCTCAGCACCCGCTTGGCTCCAGCTGTGCTGGGAGCAGCTGCAGCCCTGGCTGGGGAAGGAGCATCCCGCAGCGCATCCTGCATCCCGCAGCACATCCTGCATCCCACAGCGCATCCCTCCCCCTCAGGAGCACCCAGCCTGGGAGCTTTGGGAGAGTGCCCTTCTCCATGGGCCTGGGTGCCAGGCTTTTAGATGGATATTGGGTTTGATGCCTGTAAGCCTAATCACAGTTTTTGTAGTACAGTTTTCTAAGGATTCCTAATTCTGAGTTATACATTAAAAAATTGCATCGTTCTTCCCCTTGACACAATTCTTTCATCGGTGTCGTGATTCTCTGTTGACCCACAAAGCCATTCTGCTTCTCATTTTCCCCCTCATTTTCCCCTGCTGCTTTTATGCTCCCTGTTATCCATCTTTACTTGCACAGCCTGATGCAGCAGGTCCTCTCTCTTACATTTTGGCTGACAGGTAAGTTTTTTTTTTTTCTTTGTGGCTTGCTCAGCATTACCCTCTCTCTGCTCCTCTCCAGCTCCTTTGGTTTCAAGACAAGATGATCAAGAGAGCAAGAGGATTCCACTGTTTGATCCAGCACAGTTGGACTTGCTGATCCTCGGTCATTCATAAATAATCAGGAAGCAGTGCAGAAATCAGTGCCCAGGAGGAGAGAGCACACACTTTGTGCAGAGGAGCTGTCCTGAGAAGTGCATGGCACAAGGGGCAGTTTGTCTGTGTACAATCCCACTTGATGTCTTGTGCTAAGGCTTTCTGGGGATGTCCACCTCTCTGTGAAGGTTAGCTCAGCAGTACTCCAGTCCAGAAATCCCCCTGGCAGAAGAGGTCTGCCGGCTGCTTTGCCAACTCCATTTTTGATGGGCATTAAGGAGGAGCCCCTTCTGTGGGCAGGAGGGGTAGACAGGGCAGGTGGAAGGCACCGAGCATCCTTCCCTCCCTGATCTCTGCTGCCACAGCAGTATTTTCACGTTGTCTGCCAACGCTTCCTATGAGAAATATTAAATGAACATATCACACGTTGTTTTTCCAGGGAAGGCAGAGATGGGAAAAGCATGTATGGAGCAATGCAAAGAGTAAGGGTGGGTCTTCCCTTGGTTTGTTTGGGTTTTTTTTTTGTGGCTTGTGCTAGTTTGAGTCAAAGACTTGCTCAGGTAGAGTCAGTGTTTGATGGGTCTCCTAATTGCATATGTAGGGGGGAAAAAAAAGCCCACTAGTCAAATACATCTGAGAAACAAGAGCACAGAACATGGATTGACTCAATATTTTCACTAGTCAAGTGGAAAAAAGGAAGCCTAGTAAGAGAAAGCTGGAAAGGTCAGACTAATTTGTACTTGTGTGATAATGGGTAATACCTCTGTTGTTTATGAAGCTTGCAGAGTCTTTCCGGTGTTAACCGCTGTGATATATCTGATGGTGATTTTGTGAAATTAAAAGTGAAGTAGCAATTGTTCCACCTTCTTCACGCCTTAATCTGGTTTGGTTTAGAATTCCTTTGAAAAGCGACGTGTTCTTTACAAATTATTTGGGTTTTGTTCTGTTGTGTTTTATTTTATTACTTGTTCTTTTCAGTACTTGGCTTCAGTGTGCTGTGGCTGAAGGAAGGAGATCATTTTAGACAAAAAAAAAAAAAAGGTGAATAGTGAGGTTGATAAGACTGAAAGCATGTGTCTTGCTGCTTAAGCATTCTGCCCGTGTTCCCCTGTTTGTTTATTTTGCTGCAGTCTTTTCTGTTTATTTACTAGGGTAAGTGGGAAATGTTATCTGCGTGTACAGCTACTGCTATTAAAATAGGAATAACTGGCAACCTCCTAATGCCCCAAACTACTTGCTGCTGCCTCAGTTACTCAGCCAGATTTGCAGCGTCTGGTAGTAGCCACTGGAAATTGTGTGGATTTTCCTGGGATTCTGGTTTCTTCCCTGGGAGTGATGGCGCTACCAAACTGCATCCTTTTCCATGCAACAACAGGGGACTGTCTTGGGAGTCCCTCCTGCCTCGTGTACAGCAAAAAGTGTAGGCTCCAGAGGAATTCATTTGCTAGGCTTATCGCTGAGACATTTAATATCTAGAATGATTTAGTATATCAAATTCTAGAGTTTTGGGCTGAATGTAGCTGCATTCATCACTGTTGCAGAACCTTGACAGTGAACAAAAGGTGCTGCAGGGAACTATAACTCAGGCAGCAAATTAATGGGTTCCTGGCTTTGCTTGCTCAGCTCAGTGGAAGCTGAGAATGGTGTGGTCTTACTGGCCAAGGGCTTTCTGCAACAAGTGTGCGGGTCAGGAGTTTGCGTGTCCTTCATCCCTGGGGTGGATATTAAAAGCGTGACTGGCTGTGACTGGCATTTTTCACTTTTGAAGGCAGTTCACTGTGGATGACTTGAAAGGGGCAGGAAAACAAACCCAGCTTGTTAGCTGTTAGGGGAGCATGATGCAATTGTTTTAATATATTTTTTTTTTCCCTTTAGTGTCCGTAGGAAAGAAAAAAAAAAAAGAAAAGTTTTGATTGAGAAGGTTTCATCTGCTTTAAGTTTTATCATGTCACACTGCAACAGCCAACTTAAAGCTGTGAGCACACCGTGCCCAGTAACGCTCACAAGCCATGTACCACTAACTGATCATCTTTTGCCACTGGCAAGGTGTGTGGATTGCAAAGAGATGTTTGCTCACCTTCAGATGCCATGTTCTCCCAGTTTGGTCTGGGATGACGGGGAGCTTTGTCCACAGACTGCTCTGAATCCCATGCAGGCTGTTTTAAACCAGAAACCTCTCCAAGATCCTCAGCAACAGTCATGTTTTAGACATGTTTTGGCTATAGGAGGGCTGCAGCTCCACATCTTCTTGTCTGTGATCTTGCCCATGATCTTGCCCTTACACTTCTGTCCAGTTCTGCCCAGTTCCTGAAAAGATTCCTATCCTCTTTTAGTTGCCAAGTTGCTGAAAGGAAGAGCATAGCTGAGAAATACATGATGAGGAGAGATGATGCTCTAAACTGCCAGTTTAGTTGGTGGTGTGGTTTTTTTTTTTTTTTGACTTGTTTACCATGATCAGCAGCTCCTGAAACTTAGAGGAGAGCTGGAGTTGTCGAGCACTTCATTGTGGAGAGCTGACTGTACATTTGGTAATTGGCTCAATCACCCTCAAGGGCTTGGAAGTTAAACATGCAGTAATGCTTGAGAAAGCAAATAGGTGGAGGGAGGATGGATGGTGGCACAGAGTGGGTGGAAACAGCAGCTGAGTAGCACCAAGAGGGCTTCAGGAAATGTGCAGAGGTGGGGAGCTGCTAAATAATGCAGTTACACGTTGGGTTTGGCCACGTCGGGCAGTTTCATGAGCTCTGAAATTGCACTTCTGAAGTTCAGGCAGACTGTGTTGTTTGGCAGGTTAGTTGGTGGTCCAGAGCCCCTTTGCAGTGTACAGAGCAGGTCAGAAGATCCACATTTGCTGTTTGAGGGGGGGGAAAGCCACCAGAAAACAGGTCACCTGCTCTCACCACAGGTTTGCATATATGCTGGAGATGCCCTTCTCCAGAAAACAAAGCATCGTGACAAATACCATCTTTTAAAAAGAGAATGCACGCCAGAAGATGTGTGTTTGAAACTGTCTGATGTAAGGCACTGAAATGGTTGTGTCCCAGTGTGATCGGAGTGTGTTGGGATGGCATCACCGTGCAGCATGGCTGTGCTGACAGGATGGATCACACGGGCTTAGTTTGGTTGCTGCTCCCCAGTTAACTTCAGTTCGGGGTGGGTTTGTTGGTGGAGGGGTCGTTGGTTTTGTTTTGTGTGTTTATTTATTTGGTTTCAGACTTGATTCCTTCCTTTTGAAGAATCATGAAATCGTAGAAACATCATGGTTATAAGACACCTTTAAGATCATTGAGTCCAACTGTTCCCCCAGCAGGGCCAGGGCACCACTGCCCCCTGTCCCTCAGCACCACAGCTCCAGGGCTTGGAAAACCCCTCCAGGGATCACGGGGACTCCATCCCTGCCCTGGGCAGCCTGGGACAGCCCTGGAGGGGAAGAAATTGTTCCTCAGCTCCAACCTAAACCTCCCCTGGTGCAACTTGAGGTCATTTCCTCTTGTCCTGCCACTATAAGAGCAAGTTTCAAGGTCAGTCAGTGTTTTTCTGGTGTGCATAAAGTTTGGCTGTACCGTCTCATCTGCTTTTCTCCTTCAATCTTCTGGGCCACTGAAGTTAGAAACTTGACAGCGTGTGGCAAAAGATGCCAATAATAGCTCAATAATACCTTCTGGTTTGTTCAATCCCCTGTAAGTGGAAGCTTGCAGTGGCACTGAATAGCACACCCTTGTCCAGCCTGGGGTGGTATGAACAGAGTCCTTTACAGGAGATGAAGTGATAACATCAGAGAGCTCCTGTGCTGAGGTTCTGTGGAGGAGCCCACTCTGCCATAGAGTAAATGGACAGGAGCACGACGTCCAGACTGCTGTTTATTTCCAATTACTTTAGATTTGCTGCTCTGTGTGCAGTTGCTTGGACAGCTGTGCCTCAGAGGCTCTGCCTCCTTCTCCTCCTGAGCGGGCTCTGCTGAGCAGGAGTGAAGGAGATGGAAGGTACTTAAAGGAATTGCTTTGTCAGCTCTTTGCTTTGGGAGAGGAAAGGCATCAGAGCTACAGGAGGGGTGGGAAAAGGGTGAAGAGCATGGGATGTGGCAAGAAGACTTCAAAAGGCCAGGGAAAAGTAAATTCCCTTCTGATTTTTCCTTTCTCCTCTGCTCAGACTCTTCTGTCATTTATTGCTTTGGTGGCTCCATTCACATGGTGTCTCATGCAATTAGCAGTAAGAACAACGTCCCAAAGAAGACTGAATTATGGATGTTTCTCCTCTGTCAACACAATCCAAGGAAGACTTTCCAAAAAACCTGTTTGATGCTCTTCCAAAGATGATCCCTTGCTCCGAAAGAGGAGGGACTGACAGGGTCTAGCTCTACCATCCCATTCCTCCATCCCAGGGACCTTCTTCCTGTCTGCCGAGGTGGTGCAGAAGGAAGAGGTCTCTCCTCTTCCAGAAGACATCGAATGCAGGTGTTTCTGGTTTGGTCCAGGAGGAAGATCCTTCAAATCCTCTTATAAAAGCATTTAACCTGGCTCTGGGGTGGTCTCCGAATCAAAGTCATCCCCAAACAAACCCTCAGCTGTTATGCTGCTGGGTTTTTTTCCTTTATTTTGCCATGTCAGAAAGTTCTGATATTTGTGGTGTAACTATACAGTTTGGTGGACCAGCAGATGCTCCCAGTCATTCCCAGTATATCCAGAGACAGCAAGGCTACCTGTGGTAGCCTGCTTGCTATCAGGATGCACTGTATCTCAGAGCTATTTTATTATTATGATTATTACTGTATTTTAGAGCCTCTACCTAAAATATGGAATCACTGCCCCTAGAAAAGTGGATTATCCTTTCCTGGATACCTGCTTTGATTTCACTTAAGAAAATTTGATTCCTATTTCTAAAACATTGCCACTAAACAGCTTTCTAAGCAGATCTGCAGTGCAAGGCCAAATTAGATTCATGTAAGGAGAAGGGAAATATTGTTGTCACAAGTGTCCAAAGGGGTTGAAATGAAAATAATCTTATAGACCAAACTTAAATTGAGTTCAGATATTACAGCGATAACACAGTTCTATACCTGGAAAATCCCAGCTGTCAAAAACAAACTTCAGGGTCACATTTGAAAATGGCACCTGTAGTTCTGGCTCATCTAGCTTCAATCTCTGGCAGACCTGGGAGGTCAGCCCCATGCGTTACAGTGGCGTGGATCTCACTAAGGAGTTTGGGCTGCGTGAGTTTGGTCAATTAAAAAAAAAAAAAAAAGGTGGGTGGGGGGGATGCTCCGCAAGGATTTATAAAATCCTTCCCAAATTTCACCAGTCTGAAATGGCAGGTGCTGTCTGTCTCGGTGACTTTTGAATGAGGCTCTGAAAATTCAGGCCAGGTTATAGCTCAGCCCAGAGTCTCCAGGAGAAGATACCTTGTGAAGTTCTGCAGTTTGAAGTAGAAGCAGTTGGAATCGAAGTGGAGAACTTATTTGACCCTTCTGACTGTTGTCTCTGAATGGACTTAATGTGGCAGGTCTTTAATTATCCTGGTGGAAGTCTCCTGAGCTGGTCGTGTGCTGCTTTATTGGGGATGAAAAGCTGAGGTGCACGTGCCAGAGATATTTAGGCACTTCAGTTTTGAGTAAGCTCTACCCAAATTCTTTGAGTTTTAGACTACTGAGCTATTAAAAATAAGAAGTTTATGGCAGAGGAGAGATTTTAACACTTGGCTTCTCATCCCCCATGAACTTCATCATATCTCTGTCTTATGCTTAAACCAGATGTAGTTATTTTTGCCCCTGAGTTTTTGCTTTGGGTCGGTCCTTCCCCACTGCATGGAGTTCGGGGTCTCTCTGAATACCTGCTGTAAAACTACCAATACCTGAGATTAAAAGTATATATTTTTTGAAAAGGGAATCAAATATGCTTTAGCTGTCTAAAACATGATGAGTAGAACTAAGCCTTCGCCTTGAAATAGTTGACAATATCTCCACTAACGTAATGTCATCCATTAGTATTACGTAAAACATAAAATACCATGCAATATTTAAATCCATCTGCAGTGAACCCTGTGTAGCTATACTGACAGTGTCTAAATTTAGTAGCTAATTAAATTCCATGGAACAGAAGAATGCATTTCTCCATTGCAATCCACTTCCTGTAAGGATAAAGATTATGTGTATTATCTATACTTCTATTTTTAGCCGATGTAGTATATTTTTGTATATATTAACTCGATAGCTGTGTTTCCTGAATTTCTACACCTGGATTTCAGCATCTCTGCTGAAAAGGTCCTGGGGACCCTGGGTGATGCAGGTGCTGAGGCTCAGCTGCCCTCGGGTCTGGCCCGTGGCTATGAGGTTGGTGGAGGGGAGGAACGACACTGCCAGCCCACATCTGGACTCTGCTGCCCAGCTCTGACCCTGCTGGGAGATGGTTGCTGATGGAGGTGGTTCATCTTGGGAGGGGGGGGGTAAGCAGTGAGGTGGCAGGGATCATGCCTTGAGCAAGTAGATCTGGATTCATCCTGCTCAGCCCATACATTGTTCACGACCGGGGTGACTCTTCTCACTGAAATAGCCAATTCAGGCAGTTTTCTTTTGCAGCCACTTCACTATCGAGCCTCTGGAAGGCTCTGGCTTTAAGACTGTGATGAAATTAAGCGTGTACCCAAATCTTTACAGGATCAGGGCCAAACACTTTAAATAATTGATGGACTGCTTCATTTCTTTAGCCTTTGTAAAGTAAACTGAGTTTCAGATGAACATGAGCTGACTTAGATGTTTAGTTGGGGGGGGGGGGAAAATCCCTTTGAATTGCACTGATTTCCCACAGGATTAACTTAGGACCAGGAAAAAAAAACTTCTTCAGCTTCATCCTTCTTTCTGTCTCTAACCAAACACCTTTTTTCCTTCTGTGCAGTTTTTTTTTTAATCTTTTGTAGGGGAAAAAAAAAAATCCTCTTAAATTAAACATATAATCTGAAAAGGGGAGGGGAGGAAATTTGTCGAAAGTATTTGTGAACTGAAGCTGGCCAACTATCCCTGGGGAATTTAGATTTTTTGCAGAGTATATGTCTGTGTAATTTTTGTGTTTATAAATGAATAATACAACTAGAATAGCTGTGTTTCCCATAACACCTGCCAAGTGTGTGTGAGACAAAGGAAAAGTAGAAGAATTGAACGTTACTGACCCAAATACTGGCGAAGTTGAGAAGAAAAAGTGAATGGAGGCCAAAAAAGTAAACAGCAGGAAGAGAAGCAGATAACGAGCATCCATGTTTTGATTGCTGAATGATGCTGTGGTCTTGTAGACCAGTTTGTAGGAAGGATGTCATTTGTAGAGGCAGGATGTGGAAGAAAGGAGAATTAGTTTGTTGAACATCATGCAGGAAATGTATGTCTGTCTTAGATGGCTCCTCATGTTCCATGTCTGCAAATGGATAGATGTGTCAGCTGGAAATAGGAGTGTGGCAGTAATAGGAGGGAGATGCTGGGCTGCAGGGGGAGGAAGCTGCAGTAGAAAAAAGGATGTGTCGTGGTCCAGAGAAGAGTTGCTTTCTGGAAACTTCCCTGTGAGCAGTTCCGTTCTGCAGTGGAAGATGTCAATGACATAAGACACTCCTGAGTTAATTGCTAAGACTGTTTCTTTTTGCTGATGATGCAACATAACAAATTATACCAAGCTACACTGGACAAATTGGCTCATAGAAGAAAATGTGCCTTGATCCAAAATGCTTTCCTCCCCCCCCCCCCTCTTTTTTATAGTCCTTTAATTTACTGGGTCATAGTACGTGTTTAAACATTTCCTTATTCTTTTCTGAATCCAAACGTGTTTAGAAATCATAAAACCGCCTTTGAGGTGACTTTGATGGCTTTGGGAAGGGCATAAAGTGATGTTGTGTTGGTGGTATGAGTGGGCTGGATGCTGATCTGGGAGAACATTTCCGGCTCTCAAATGTGATCCTAGAACAGAATCATAAAATCGTTGAGGTTGGAAAAGATGGGATGTTGGCACAGACTCCCATTGTCATTGGTCATAGTTAAGTATTCATAAATACATTCCACATGTAAGCCACACAAATATAAAAGCACTGTAAAGTTTTTGGGTTTAAGGGCCAATGTTCGTAGCTGAAAATGAATGCCTGCTGTTGTCAACTCATTCATTATCCTCTTCATGAGGAAAAGGGAGATTCAGCCTTCTGCTGTGAAGGTCCCCCCTGTTTGTTCGTCTTCTTAGCCACTGTCACTCATCCCCTTCACTTCTGAGCCTTATCATTTTGTATTCCAGATACTGGATTTGATCCATCCATCAGCTGTCAGTAACTTGTCAGAGACCCTGGACACTTCCAGATGCATTTTCTGTGCGGGCCCTTTCAGAAGAAAGGAATATTGTGCAGAGAGGGCTTTGCAAATCACAGACCTGGTCCATTTTTACTCTACTTCAGATTAGCCTTTTTCACCACTTTGCCCCAAAACAGAACCTGAGAATTTGCAGTAGGTGATAGTCAATTTGTGAGGGGTTTGTGGGTTTATTTTTATGGACAAACGCTCCCGTTTCAAACTGTTTTGACAAAACACATAAGGAAAAATTCTGCCCTCTACTACAGCAAGAAAAAGGAGGGTAAAACTTTCCCCGTTGTGTTTCTTGAACTGAACTTGATGATAATGTGTAGAGAGAGGTTTCCATGGTGAACGGAGGAAAATCAAATTGGAAAACTATTTTCTTTTGTGTATTTGCTGCTATTGTTTTTAATGGTCACTGCTCTGCACGTTTAACAGTCATTATCCGCACCTTCTAGCTTGTGAATACATTTACATATTTTAAATCAACATAAAAATCCATGATTTGCCCGGAGCTGCTTATGATATTTTATTTTTTTAATGCTGAAATGCTGAGGATATCCTCCAGTGGGATCTGTCAGAAAGGCCTCTTCTAGCAAACAGCTTTCCTTATTTGATAACTTTGTGTATTGATTCCTTACATCACCTGATTCTTACTCACTTTAGGTTATATTTCATTTCTGTTCCTCCTTCTATTGTAAAAGTACAAAATGAAAACCCGGTAGCAGTTTCTTGCTTTATTAATTTTTCTTTTTCCCCTGTTACAGCCTCATGTAGTACATTCCTTGTCTGTTTACCAAGCACTTTCTCTCTCCCTTTCTGGCTTGGAAGCAATCAACTTCTAATACGGATTTTTCAGAGCCATAGCTGTAGCCTAAGCAATGCATCTAGGATGCAGAGGAATTCCTAGCATCACTTACTGCATCCTTCTGCTCTCACTACAGCCCAGCCTTGCGTGCATCCCACGAGTGCGACACGGGGACACTTGTGCACGGCCACAGCCAGGCAGCACTTAGCCCTGGTACCGCAGTCCTGATCCCCAGGACTTCTTCATACATCAAGTACTGGTGATGGGCCTGCCAGTACCCATCGGTTCTCAGTTTGACATCTTACTCATTATTTTCGTTCCCTTAGGAGAGAAAATGTCACAGTGTCATCCTGAGATCCCGTTCCTCCTCTGTGCCTTTCTCCAGGTCATTTCTGTATTGGCTGCAGGAGTTTGCAGCTTGGGGAGCGTGCTCCTGCCTGCTCCTGCCTGCTCCTGCTCCCTGGGAAGTGCTGCCTGTATTCCTTCTGGAATCACGCCAGTGGTTGCTTTTTGCATTGTCTCGTTGTAGCCGTACACTGAAATCCTGCTCTTGTTCCATCTCGAAGTCATTAATTAGTCCAATTTCCATTTTAATTTAACTCGAGCTCGCTAAAACTTTGCCAGCCCTGCCAAAGCACTGACATGTGTTGTCCCAGATATTTGTTACCGAGGTCTTTCAAAATAACTCCCAGATAACAGTCGAGTGCAGCGAACAAAACGCTCGAAATAATCTTAAGTGGCCTGGGGTGTTTAGTTGTGGTGAAGGATAATGGAGAATGTTCTGGGGACACAAGAAGAGGATGAGAGATTCTTACTAATTTTCCTTCAACCTCTTTGTGAGGCTTTTGGTTTTGGCCTTGCTGCAGGAGATACTCAGCATCCTGAGCAGACTGTGCGCTTGAAGCCCAGAAGGGCAATCTGGGCTGCGTCAAAAGAAGCGTGGCCAGCAGATGTGGAGGTGATTGTGACACTCTGCTCACCTCACCTCGGGTACCACGTCCATCTCTGGAGCCCTCGCTACGGGAGGGACATGGGCCTGATGGAGGGCCATGGAAATGATCAGAGGGCTGGAACCCCTCTGCTACAGAGACAGGCTGAGGGAGCTGGGGATGCTCAGCCTGGAGAAGAGAAGGCTCCAGGGACACCTACCAGCCACCTTCCAGTACCTGACAGGGACCTACAAGAAGGTGGGAAAGGGACTGTTTGCAAAAGCCTGTAGTGACAGGATGAGGGGCAACGGTTTTAAACTGGAGAATAGATTTAGACTGGGTGTTAGGAACAAGTTCTTTACCATGAGGGTGGTGGAACGCTGGAACAGATTCCCAGGGAGGGAGTTGAGGCCCCATCCCTGGAGATATTTCAGGTGAGGCTCGAGGAGGCTCTGAGCAACCTGCTCCAGTTGAGGATGCCCCTGCTCACTGCAGGGACCTTTAGAGGTCCCTTTTGGCCCAGACCATTCTATGATCTCTCAAACCAGTGAAATCTGTAGGTAAGGAGGTGCTCTATAATATGGTTAAATAACTGAACCGCTGAATGACCTCAAACCTTGCTGAGTTGGTGCCTCGGGGGCAATGCTACCCTCTCGAGTAGGCACAGCTCACCAAAGATGAAGTTGAAGCTTTTATCCAGCAACTTTCTGTTGCTAAGTAAGAGCAAACATTAAAAAACAAGCAAGTGAATTTTCTCTATTTCCAATCTATACGTATAATCTCGAGGTGTTACCACGGTCTGTGTGCTCAAGCACGGGATCATTGTCGCTCTCTTTAGCAGGCTGTCCCTTCAAATGACTGTCTGACAAACCTTAAAACATTACCTTGCTAAATACTGCCTTTTTAATATACACTCCTGAGTGATTTGGCAAAGGGGTTTCTTCAGTTTGATGCAGAAGAGAAGCGAAATGCGTTAGGAAATGTTAATGTGGCCGTGTTCCTCCTAGATAACTAGTTGCCCTTGGGACAGTATCAATAAGTGGCATTTATATGGTATTATGAATGTGTTAATTATGTGTTGACAAAATAATGGGGAAGCAAAGGTCAAGGACAAATGCAGTTCCCCCAGAAATACACATCAAAGCGCTTCAGATATTTGAGTCATTACCATTATTGAATATTCAGTGTGATTCTCAAATTATGTGCATTTTTTTTTGTTGTTGTTGCTTATATTTTTAGTCTAGAAGTTAATGGGCAACTTCAAGGGCTGTGCAAATGTTTTGCAACAGAATTCAGCAAGACTTCAGCAGCAGCTGGACTATATTTTCTATCTACATTGGTTAACTGCCAGGTGGAGTTTGGGATTGATTTCTTGTCTGAGAGATAACCTTGTGATGTTGTTGTTTTTTGTTGGGTTTATTTCATTTTATTATTTGATTTTTATTTTATTTTATGCTAAATTTGAAATGAGGGAGAAGAAAATGGGGCCGTGCTGGCTATTAAATTGGTGAACCTTGAAACTCAATGCAAATCAAAACAAAATGCTCTTTTGAGACTGTAAATACCCAACTTTGCCCTAGTTCATTGGGCTGTTCATGATCAGTGCACTTCCAAAAAGCAATGCTGGTGATACACTGGAGATTTCAGCCCTGCCTTTTTAGTAGCAAACAACAAGGATGAATAACTCTTTGGCAGGGACCCTTCCAAAATCCAGTGGTTTCTGTGACACGAGGCAAGAGGAAAACCTAGCTGATCAATGCAGCCATTAATTAGAAGGAAAGGTTCAGCCATGATTTTTTTACATCTAAACTTTTACATATTGACATCTGGCAAAACAGTTAAGAAGTCAATAAGGATCTAAAAGTTACTGTACTGTTGGGTTGTTCACTGAGAAGCAGCAATTAAGCCTTTTCTGTCTCCCAGGACCTCCTCTTGTGGGTGTCTGGGAGCATCTTGCTACTAGACAAGATGCTGTTCATATATGAAATATTCATGTTGTGACATCAAAACACGTTGCATATTATTTCAGTACGGTAGGCTGAAATTAGATTCACATTTTATTTTGCTTATAAATGCCTGTCAGAGCTGCTAAATCAGTTTGTCTTTGCTGTCTTGAAATAGTGTCAGTTTGAATTTCCTTCATGCTGCATATTGTTTTGGGCAAAGACACATTACTTCTATATTCAGGATGGAGAGCTCATAGGCTTTAAATAAAGGTGAAAAAGCCCAATAATTATGGTTGTTTAAATAAAACTTTCTGAGGTGGCAGCTTGGGCCCCTTTTAAAGGGGTACAGAAGCTACCAAATGCTGATGGATTGTAATCTTTCCTTCCCTTTTTGTGCCAGTGCTGCACATATGGTGTGTTACATATTATTTAATGGTTGTAGTGTATATAAAAAGGCATCCTGGAGTCTGGCGCTGATGGAAGTGGAGATAAGCTTTGAGTACTGTATAATTGCCTCAATACAGCTGAGGAAGGATCAGACCATTTCAGCAGTTGGAGCTGCCCTGCAAGCCTTCAGCCGAGGTTGTGGATGCCTGGTCCACGAGGCCTGGGCATCTGCATCCTTCAGACTGGGTCAGTGGGTCTGGGAGGAAATCAGGGCAGAGACTTGGTCCTTACCTGTCTGTGAGCTGCCTGTTACGCTGGTGGCATGACACAAAACCCAACGAGCAGCAGCACTAGGCTCCTACAGACCACTCTGTGACATGCAGAAGCATCTGACAAGGTTGTGACCCGGTCCTTTAAATCAGGAGGCAGGGGACTTAATTCACTGTTAGCTTTTTTTGGCACTGTAATATTGCATTCATGCATAAGTAATCTCATCTTAGTTATCCTGTTGCTAAAAAAAAAACCCCCAGCTTCTGTCCCCAGTCTACCAGACATTTGCATTAGAAATATCCCATCAGAGATGCTACACATGCTGGAAAACATTTATTATTTTCTTCCCTGCCTCTCTCCTGTGTTCTTGTCACCCAGCCTGTGCCTGCAGCTCCCCCCGCCTCTGCATGGCTGTCTGATTCAGCTTAAGGGTCCATGGTTTTGGAAGACACAGTTCTTCTCAGAAGCCACTTCCAGTACATATATATTTATTTTCTCTCATTAAACCCAGCTTTTTAAACGTTAACCTTCCTCATTTTCCACTCTGCTACTACCCAAAGTGTACTGCTGAAGTTTTTAATGTGAAAGTGCCATTCTCTTGTGATTTTCCTGGGATTTTTCTTGGCCTTTTGACAGGATTCCCTTTCATTTCTATTGGCAGATTTTGTAAATTAAGGGTGTACAGTTTCTTGATGTCGCAGCTTTCATTCATCGAACGTAATCGCAATATAATGTATAGTATAGAGTAATAATATAGTATATTGTTTCATTGACTATAATCCAAACACGGCTAGCAAGTGGGGTATAAATCCTTCAGATGACTCTCAGCAGCAGCTCCTGGGGTCTCCAGGAGGTCTGGAGTGAGGCACAGAGACTGGGAGATGTACAGCCCCAGCACGGCCCCTGTCAGGAGCTTGCTGCCATACCGGGGGGGTTTGCTCCGTGCCGCTGCACCAGGTCCCGCACCCCCTGTGTTTTAGCTTGGCTCTTGTGATTTGTCTCCTGCTTTACACTGTGATATCTTTTCAAGATCCTTCAAGTGCCTGTGTGCCTCCTTGGCGTGCTCCCAGTTGTTTTCAAGGACCTGCTTTTAAGATAAAATCACATCTGCGAAGCTCCAGCCTCGACAAAACCTCCGTTACTGCTCTTTTCAAAAAGTGAGGCTCTCGTGATGAGCTTCTGCATTTTCCATTAGGAGAGACTTTCCAAAAAAAGAATTTTTTTTTTTTTTTTTATTTTTTTCCCAATGATTTCTCGATAGCTGGCAATCTCCTAAATCATTTCTTACACAGAAATTGTTCTTCAAGGTGTTTTGTTCTGGTAGCAACTACTACCAAGCTTGGTTTGTCACAATTTCCAGCCTCTAACTTGGTGTCTATAGGTCTGGCCTGAGAGCCCAGTGTTCTATTTCTTGTTCTGAAATAGTGGGCAGGTCACCTCATTTTTTCTGTGCCTCTCTTTTCCTGCCTGGCTTTGAGATTTTTATATTTTTTTATTGTCTATTCCTTTGGGGCTCAATAGTCTTTGAGCTTGAACAATGCGGCTTTAAAGCAGAGTAATAATTCAGTGATAAATAGTTAATTTTGGAGGTTTAGGTTGACAGCAGGCCACCTTGGAGTGTCAGACTGTGAGACTTTGGTTTCCTTCTATAATCAGATAAGGCACAGATATTTCCTGTAAATCCTCCACTAGTGTTCAAGTCATACCATTAGAGCATTAAGTCAGATACATGACACCCAATTTCAGAGTAATTCCTGAGGAAAAAAAAGCACGTTATATTTTTTTAATGGGCTTCCCAGGACTTACTTTGTTTCTTCCCAATGAATATGAATTCCAGCAAGTTCATCTGAATTCTGACCTTCAAATACACAAAGGCTTTTTTTTTTAGAGCAAGAATATGGTCTTTAAAATTACCTAGGGTCCGTGTGAATGTCTTCCTGTCCTCCCTTAAAATCAAGTCAGAGAGCAAGAGAAGGACTTTTTGTACGTGTTCCTAAAATTCATCTGTTTATTTATTACAAGCTACTGCATCTTATAGAAATGCTATTCGTGTCAACCTGACCAGCACTGACCTTTTCTTTCCAAATGGCTTTATTTGGATTGTGTGCTGCACACAATATCGTCGCTTCTCTTCATCTCCTTTCCTTCTGATTGCCAAGTAACGTCAAGCAGATGGGGAGAAACTTCTCATAATGCACCGGGTAGCTCACTGTAACAGTCTTTCCCAAGCACCTCGGCTGAATAAATATCCATTGAATAACTGGAGAAACGCATTCATATTCTTTTTATTTTGATTTATGTTCTATCTTCCTATCTGTGCATCTTCAAGAGTAATTGCCAGTTTTCACCTCCTACAGAGAAAGCACAATAGAGCTGAAGAATAAGGAAATGCGCTCTGTTTCTCTCGCTCCCTTTTGTAAGGGAACCTTTATATTCTCACCCGTGCATACGCTAATAATTTGCAAACTGAAAATCATAACCTCGTTCTCGGCTGGGCTTGCTGGAAAAAGCTGCTCCTACGCTTCCCGTGGTCCCTTTCCTCGCGACGCTTGCCAGCTGGAGACCTGCAACCCGTGTAGGGTTCCTGTGTAGGGAAGCTATCCCAGCTGACTGCGAAGGCTGGAGCCAGTATGTTCCCTATTACAGACATCATCTTCCCATGCACTGCTGATCTGATAGCAGCCAGACTAGATGGCATGCATTTTAATGCTCCTGCCAGTACCGCGTCTCTCGGGGGATTACTGCACCGTCTCCCCGTGATGGGTGGCGAGTTCCTTTCTGCCATCTGATAGAGGATGCTGTTAGGGGGGGACTGCAGCGTGAAATAGCCTCTGCGTGTTGGTAAAAGACCGCGGCGGGTTTGGAGACGCTTGCGAAGCGCTGGCTCCGCAGGGACCTTTTCTTGAGCTGAACAATAATAAGGTCAGTTGGGTGCGGCAAGGATTTTTCCGTCAATTAGTTCAGTCATCCTTCTAAACAAGCCGTAGGTAAGCGTGCGTGTTTAACCTGCAGGTTACACGGCCTAGCCCGAGCTGTGTGACCTGCAGACGATAGAGCTGATCGTTTCTTAGCTTGTAAGCCAAAGATTTAATAGGGATTTCCAGGTGAATTGCCTCGCCTGATGCGTTCAGGTCCCTACCGAGCTACCAACCAAAGCACAGAAGTAAAGCGCTTCTCACCTCGACCCACCATGCCTTGGTCTACCTGAACTCTCAAGGGAGTGAAACCAGGAGGACACTCTGTGAGCCTACCCTTTCCATATTAAGCAAAAAAACAAGCTCTGGGTGACCTGACGTGCTGCTCACCATGGGTTTCTTTCCACCTTTTTTTCTTTCCTGTGGTGATGAACGTTGGAAGATCTCGCTGCAGGCTTGATGGGTGTCTTGCAGGCAAGACCCTCTCTCCCTCCCTCTGCTGTTTTGCAGAGTTCTACATTTGGTCTTAGTGTAGTCCTTACCCGTAGCACCAAGACACACCAGGCTTTGGCTTGGGAGGGTTTGGTGTATAAGCTGTGACAAGGGTGGGGAAAAGTTCACGTGCTGGAAAGTGTTTTCAAAGCTGTTGGAGCATTGGGCTTGGATTTATAAATTACTAGAAAAAAAAAAAAAAGAGTTACACGGTTATCATTTGAAAATAACAGCTTCTCTCCCAACAGAATGGCATGTCATGTGAGCCTGCAATAATTCTGCATCTTTGTGACTACCAGCAGGGGAAAAAAAACAGTGAATTTCAAGTAGAATGGTAATTTTCTGGCTATCTGAACACCTTAAAAATCCTAAAGATCTCATTTATGGATGCATTTAGTGCTGCTTATGCGAGAGATTCCTCCAGGTTGTCCGGTGTTTATGCACTGTTCCTTGGATCTATTCCTGTTAGGAATTTGTGAAGCTGACACGTGTCGTCATGGGGTGCAAAAACCTCATTTAGAGAGAATCGAGACCTCAGTTTCTAACAATCCTTCTGGCACCCTTTTTATCTTTATTGAGGAAATAATAAAAATGCAGCCATTTAGGCTACCAAACTGTCCTCTTTTTTGCAATGTGCTGCTGTAGTTTTAATCAGCACATGCCTTAACAACCCGAGGAGGAATTCATTATTTCTGTTGGCACAGCATGGTGCACTTTCCCCTTCCACTTGAAATAGTTTCCTCGCTATTTGTAGGAGGAAGTTTGAAAAGTTTAATTATAAAATGAAAAAGCAAGGGTCATAAACCAGAAGGGGGAAAAAAAAAATAAATAAATCAATCTCAAATCTTGCACATTTATGTGGAAAGTTACTTTACGTGGTTGACATTGGCTTGTGTAGAAGTTGAGAAGTTACTTTATGTACTTGAATGCTTATATAGAAGAACAGGTTACTGTTTTCTTCCTGTTCTGCAACTGCCTAAGTGTTAAATTATAGAATCATAGAATTGTTTCAGGTGGAAAAAGATCTTTAAGATCATTGAGTCCAACCGTTAACCCAGCACTGCCAGGTCACCACCAAACCATGTCCCTCAGCATCTCATCTATGTATCTTTTAAATATCTATCAAAGTTCTGACTATTAGGTCAGGTGCATTTAAGCAAAACTGTCCCGTCAACTGAAGCGTGTCTCAAAATCCTGGGAGTTTGTGACAGCAGGGCTGAAATCCAGACTCGAGTGAAGTTTACTGACCCCACACGGGCTGGTCCACCAAGCCTAAGAGCTGCTTCGTGAAATTCCCGGTCAACAAAACGGCAACGAGTAATCAAAGCCCCGCTGGACACGGAGCTAATACGAGAAGAAGTCAACGTCGTTACAAGGTCCATGGAGTTACACTGGTATCCTTGCTGTATTAGAAGAAAGTAATGAGGAACACCTTCAGCCTGGAACAGAAGTCAGTAGAACATCACCAAGCGCCCTACCGCAGGCATCCTTTTGCTCGCAGGAACCGGGGACAAGGGGCAGACGCTCTGGAATAGCACAAAGACACACAGAGAAGCACGGGCAACCTTCAAGAAAAGGACAAACATATTCCAGTAAGCAGCCAAACCACCCACTGCTGTTATTTTATGAATAGATGGTAGCTTTGCCTTCTGCGTGTTGGTGAAATAATGAAAAAATCCCAGGATTTCGAAGGCGTAAAATTGCAGACAATTTATGTTTATAGCTGCAGACGGCCACACGAGTGAAAGTAAATTGAGTGCCGGATGGAGCTAAGAGGAGAGGGAATCAGAAATGCAAGTGAAAGATAAGGTTGGAGAAATTTCTCTCTCCAGAGCTAATCAGAACTAAGTATCCTGTTGCCAGCAGCACGGAGAATGTTTCAGATAACAGACAGCGATGGAGATTCCGTGGGGATAATTATGTCAGAAATAACAGCAAAGCGACTCAGAAAATTGTCACCTACTCCCTCCCATTGCCACCCAGAGCAGGGTACCTGCAGCCAAGGGTAAGGTAGAATGTGACAAGACTTGGGGGGGGGGAAGCTCAGTGATTAACTGTGTGTAATACCCAACATCCACCATAGTATTCAAAACGTAATCGCCCTAATTTGCAATTGTAAATCTCCCGTTATCAATTAATTTACATTGTACAAGTAACCATCTGATTATCTTCCTGCGTTGCCGTATTTACACTGCAAGTTAATTGCAAGTAATTAGCAGGTAATTGCATATAGTTATTTATACCTTGTAAAGAAAGTGATGCATTTGTACGTAGTTAAAATAATTGCAGCCGAGAGCAAATCTTTTGACTTTTTATCCTTTTTTGCTGCGTCCTGACATTTTCTATGGTCAAAAATTGCCATTGCCTAGACCGAGTCGGGTCTCCAAAGCCAAAGCTTAGGCACGTGGAATTGCATTTCCTAATGCTACCCTGCCCCTCCTCCTTAAAACAAGAGTTTGTATCTGGGCAGAGCGTCTTGAGCAGCAGTCGAGAGAGACGGTGACCTCCCGTTCTTGGCATGGATGAGTGCTTTCCATGCAGCAGCTCTAATGGAAAATATTACCCTATTACAGTAATACGTACTAAGGGTGTGCTTTATGAATGCCATCAAGGGCAGCGGTGGCTTTCACGTCCACTACTAGTAATGGTGGTTTGATTTTATTATTTTATCGTAGACCCGCTGGAAAGCAGGTCCACGGAGAAGGAGCTTGGCATCCTGGTGGACAGTAAGTTATCCATGGAACAGCAATGTGTCCTTGGGGCCAGGAAGGCCAGTGGTATCCTTGGGTGCATAAAGAAGAGTGGGGCCAACAGGTCAAGGGAAGTTCTCCTTCTCCTCTACTCTGCACTGGTGAGACCACATCTGGAGTGTTGTGTTCAGTTCTGGGCTCCCCAGTTCAAGAGGGACAGGGAAATACTGGAGAGAGCCCAACAGAGAGCTACAAAGATGATGAAGGGACTGGAACATCTCTCTTATGATGAAAGGCTGTGGAGTCTCCTTCTCTGGAGCCTTTCCAGACCCACCTGGACCTGTTCCTGTGTGGGCTGCCCTGGGTGCCCCTGCTCTGGCAGGGGGGTTGGACTCGATGCTCTCCAGAGGTCCCTTCCAACCTCTACCTTTCTGTGATTCTCCTTGTTCTATCCTCACTCCCCCAGTCCTTCCTCACCCCTCTTAGGATCATTCTGATGCCAGACTTCACAGCCCTGTTTCTTGCCATCCTATCCTTCAGCCCTTGTCCTTTTAAACTAAACACAGTGTTTTCTGAGGATCTCTGAGATCTGGGTAGGGGCTTTTGTCCCCTCTTGACACGCTGCAGAAAGGATACCTTGGGTCTGTAACAGCTCTGGGAAGAGTCTCTGCATCCCTAGGTGTGCTGCGAGCTGTCTGCTGGGAAGGGCTTTGATGGAGAAGGGAGATGCCCCCATGCTGCTGCTTGCTCAAGGCCAGTTCATTAGCATTCGTGTTTCTCTAATCTGAAGATCTGGGAGAGTATTTGGGTTCACAAACCAGCTTTGAGCAGCACAAAGGACGGTATTATCTTGTGTGGGATAGTCTGTGTCTCCTCTTGGGCTGGAGCTGCTGGGTGCTTTGGTAATGAAGGGTTTTTTCTTTGCTTTGCTGGTTAGACCCCCGAGTTTAGGAAAGGATTTTCTGTCTGCTCAAGGGAAGCTATCTTTTTGCTTCTCATTGCTATTACTGTGTTTAACAAAATAGCTGCCAGCCATCGAATCGTGGAATCGTTTAGGTTGGAAAAGATCTTTAAGATTGAGCCCAACTGTTAACCCATTATACAAAACAAATGTTGTTGTTTGTTCCCAGCAACACAGGGAGTGATTTCTTTTCTCTTTTTATTTATGGTATGGCGGTCCAGCTCCTAATTTTTCTGGAGCTTTCTGTTTCTTCCCAGGCTCTTGCTCTTCTTTTGCCATGCAAAAGAGATTTGTACCGTCCAAAACGTTGTGTCACAGACAACCACCTCATTGCTGGGGCTGATGGAGAAGCTCCAAGAGGTGCCTCTCCTCTTCTGCCTGGGTGAACGGTGGGTGCCATCAAAGCCACATTTCAACTCCAGCCTCCTGTCTCCTTTCCCCATCTCAACATTTTCACATGTGGAAGGAGTAAGAGGTGCTAACAACACCCCAGCAGGTACTGATTGGGTGAAGGTGGTTTGCTCTCCTCCTGCCTTTCTGTGCCCAGCTGGACATCCTTGGGGAGGGATAAAAACACACCTGAAGCAGGGTGGAGCTCTGCAGGACCTTATTAGAGAAGGTGGATGCTCTCATCAGCTCTACTTAGAGGCTGCCTGCTGGTTCTGCACCAAGGAGCAGGGTGAAAGGGGTTCCTCAGGCTCCACGGACCTCACTCAAGACCAAGGGACTCCCCAGGACCTGTCCTGGTGAGTTGGGGGGGGTTCTGTGGGTCCTGCTGCCCTGCTCAGGGAAGATCTGTACTGCCAAAAAGCTCTTGAGAATTGTAGAATATGGTGGAGTAAGACTTCTGCTTAAAAGTAGTGTCTGTCTTGCAGAGGATGGGGTAAATTGCTCTGGTTAAAAAGCAGGATTAGGCTTTCTGTTTATTTGTGCTGCTGTTGAGCTCTGTTTCTCAGAACTTTATTTACCCCAATATCTCCTACACAGCTCCCTTGGTAAAACTAATCTTGTTCTGTAGGTAATATTTTGGCTTTCAGAAGATGTGAGCGTATACCTGGAGTTAGTTACTGACTTGCTGCTGAGTGTCCTGCAGACCAGACACCATCCTTGTTTATATATGAGCAACACAAGTTCTGATATAAGAATTACCAAAGGTGTGTTGGTAGTAGTAGCAGTTACTGTTATGTCTGTTGGAGAAGCCTTGTAGCTAGTGAGACTCCTCTGAAACCTTTTGCATGCTCTTGACTTCTGGAAGGGGGTCTGTAATATCTACTGGGGTTTTTTTTCCCATGGATGTAAATAAGATTTAATAGGATTAATTTGTATTCAGAAGCATCTAGGAGCTGAACTCTCATTGACTCATCAGGGACTCCTTTAACAGTGGGCTTGGTGTTTATTTGCATGATTGGGTTGCAAGCCATACGCAGCATATAGTGGTCAATTAAAGTCTAAAGCTGGTCAGAGCTTTAGGGGATATTTTTTTCTTAACTCCTGCTCAAACTATAGAAAAGTAGTGTGAGATTGGTATTTTCTGTTGTTGAGCTGTAGTAGGAGTAAATAAAGAGGATTTAGTCTATGCAACGTAGCTTTACAGTGGTTTTCACTGGTGATTTCTGCATTGTGATGCTCCTGGCTCTTCCTTCCGTTGCATTCACTTGTTCCTTCTCTTCTGTTACAGACACTATGAAAGGGACACTGAAAAGGAGCAGGAATAGCTTACCTAGTACATAAACTGCTAGTTAGTTTTCTAGTCCCCAGTCTCTCTTAAATGGCAACTCTCTTTAGGTATTTGGCCAAATCCCTTGTGACTGGGTCAGCTGCTCAGCACCCTGGGAGTGAGCAGCCAGGAGCTGTTGCCCAAAGGAAGCCCTCACTCCTACTTTTGAGCTAGCCCAATGCTAACCAGAAGCTGCTTAGCCTTGGAGGATTAAGTAACATCCTTAACATTGCATAGATTAATTATAAAGTTCAGGTGATCAGTGTTGTATGCAAATGTGTTAATAGCAGCCCATGGCTTCTGTAGGGGGTGGGAATTGGGTTTGGTCATCAAAATCTGTATAAAATGTCTACAAAGCCAGGTGAAACTCAGGTAGCATTTGCGTGGCTTGGTCCCTGATAGCCTTACCCCATGGAAATACAAGTTCAGGCAGAGATTTCAGTGTATTAGGGGGTTTATGACCTGTAGAAATATGTCAAGTCAAACAGCTGCCTGATAAATTATTCAGTGTATTGATAGAATAAGGACTTTGAAGATGGAGATATTGGCCTCCACTCTTTAAAGAGGAGTGGGGAGGGGAAGTGCATCAGCTTCGCTGGGTTCCAGCTGGATCAGAGCGAGACCCCCTAATGCTACATGCCACCTTTGAGCAGGAGATTCAAGTAGAATTAAAAGGAAGAGATGGGATTGATTTTGACACTGATGGGAGTTTTAAATTAAGTGCGTTTTTTAGTAGAACTGGCTGGAAAACCAGAAACCTAGAAAAATGGCCTTACTTGCTGAATACATAAGTGTTTGGGTTTTTTTATCGTCTTTAAAGGAAAACTATAAGAGTGCTTTCCAGGAAAAACAAATAGACTTGAAGAAATCAAAAAGTCTATAAAACGTCCATGGTCCTTAAGACATTTGTAGACAAAGTTTGATCTGCCTTACTGTAATTTCTCACTTGCTAGCCAACTTTGTTGCACTAATAATAGAGACTTCAGAGAGAAAGGCAGAGTCCAATCTATGTAGATGTAGGAAAAGCTGTTTTGTTACTTGCTGCTTTACCTCTAAGCTGCACTTGACTCAGAGCTTTATAGTTAAATACATTACATAAAAGATAACCGGGATGCACGCACAAAGGAATGAAGCTTCAATATCTGAGAGTTTTAAGTGTGTGAGTGATTGTCTTGATAAAGCTGAATTTTGAGTGTGTTTCGTGTAGGATAGGTCTGTAGAGATACACAGAATATATTTATACCTTCTTGTGAGATGTGCAGAATATTTTTCTGCCATCTTCGAGCCCTCATTATTTTTATGAAGAAGCATATTTACCGAAGTGCATACGTAACTTATACTTTCTGTGCATACCTTGGTCATTAACATTTTATATTAGATACTGTGAAGATCTTCTCGTATTTTCAGAGTTCCTGAATGATGGGGAAGTTGTTAATCTCCTTTTGGCTTTCAGATGGTATTTTCACATCACCAGTTGTGGCTCAGCAGCCACAACAAATCTGTTTTACTCCTAATAAACCTTCGGTGGTATCACGTAATGAACCAACAACTGGCTATTTTGCAGTGGAGGCTGCGGTTTAGGAAGTGGAGCTGCTGGCAGGGGATCAAATCCTGCTCCAAACTGTTCACGTTTCCCAAGCATACGCTGCCAGGAGTCAGGGGGGCTGGGTGGCATCCAGGAGCCTGGAATGGTGGTTGACCTCCACTGCTGGACTGGGGTGCAGGGTGCAAAGTGGAAAAAGGTGCTGTCATTTACAAGGTTTCAGCTGCATATTGGTGAAGTGGCAAATGTCTGTAGTTCTAGAAAATAACCACCAAAAGCTTCTGGCTTTTGTTTGTTTGTCTTGAGGCTCTGCTCATCCATCTTGATGCCTTGGCCAAGTGTGAATGTTGGCAGTTGCTGTTAAGACCAGCCAACCTACAGTGTTGTTTCCACTCATCTATAGGGTCCTTTTATTTTTAGTGAGGAGTTGAGTATACTTTTTTCTTTTTTTTTTCTGTTTTTTTTTCCACCTTGTTTTAAACAAGTGTTCTCGAAGTTCAGTTGCTTGCATTGAGAACTACGGATCCTTTTCTTTTTATAGTTTTTTTTTTTTTTTTGAGATCCTGGATGCTTTGCCCTTATTGACAGCACAGTAAGGTAAGTCTTCTGCAGCCAGCTCAAGTTCCCTGAGTATCCGTGGGCTCCAAATGTGATCTAGTGATGTTTTACTGTGCCCAGGATCAGGTTTGCTCTCCTAGGTGTTCTGCCTATGCAGTTGAAAACACGCTGTGGTTGGCTGAGTCTTTTATCCTGGTTCGTGGGATTCACGATTTGCCAAGTTCCAGTTTTGACCTTCACGAGCAGGATTTTGTCTGCTCTTGTGGGGTTATTTCTGATCCTTGAGCAGGGTCCGTCTGCGGCTTCCAGCCCTGCTCCTTTCCTTTCATCTCTTTCCTCAACCCTGTGGGCTGCATCAGCTTAAGAGCCCGTCACCCCATCAAGCTGCTGGGAGTATTAGCCTTTGAAAAGCATGTCCCTCTTCGTGTGTTCTTTTTACTGCAGTGTGGCTTCGGCTCTTGCTTGAGTTTCAGTGTCAGGTGCCAACGGATCAAGGCAGGAGTACCTGATACTAAGAGGAGAAAAGAACTGAGCAGCTAAGGATTGGAAAATACTGGGCTTTGTAGTCACTTGTCACTTAAAATGGTGCTGTAAGAAAAACGACTGAAGAACTCTTCAGCTTTCTATCTCCACCAGCTTTAGCATCCATGGAAGGTGATGTGCTTGGCTGCTGCTACATGGACCACTGTGTGTAAGCAAGCCTGGCCTGCTGCTTATGATAACAGAAATTATCTGCATGTCAATCCATAGCCTGGAGGCATGACTACGCTCTGCTAGGTCAACAGTGACACCACCTCATGCTGACATACTAATTTTGATATCTAAACTCATTAATACTTTCAGATTACCCGGGATGTAGGCGTAAAGACCAAGAGCTACATGTTTGTTTTTGTCCCCCCGCATCCTGTACATCCATTAATGTAGTCAAACTAATTGCGTGATTAAGATAAATGGGACTTAATAACGGAGAGGACATCATGGCAAAATTGATGAGCCTGAAATAGGGGGGGAATTGTTGAACTCGTGTGTTCACAGCAGTAGGATACGATGGAGGGAGGGTAATTTATACATGTATTAAAAGAAAAAGGGATTTTTGGCAAATCCCGTGCTTATTATATTTCCTATTCTATTCTTTCTCTAATTTTGCCTGAAAATAATACCGCTTATTCATGCTGCTGCTGCAACAGTTGAACTACAGGAAGGAGAGAAGGTAAAAAGCTACCCATATAAATTACTCCTTGAGACCTGTTCTGTTTTGACAGATGTCAAGGCTGGGTAGCTTCGCTTCTTCCACTGTTTATATGGAAAGAGCTTGGTATCGCCGAGACACAGACTAATAGCTTTCTGTGCTTCTGAATGTGGATAGATTACGTTGCAACAGATTTTTTCTTTTTTTTTTCCTAGTCATAACCTAGAATAAAATTTGATAATATTCCCTATAGGGTGTTTTTTTTTGCTGCAGGAGTGGCAAGTTCAAGGGGATGAGCAAGAGGAAGCCTGGCTGCTGGGCGAAAAATACTTGTGGTCTGTTTGTGTTTCCCTTTAGATTTAGGAAAACCAGGACCAAAACTAGTTGAAATCTGAAGGAAGCAACTTGCCACTCTACATTAAGCTCCTTTGATTTTGCAGTTAGTGTTTAGAAAGTGCTGGCTGTAGGTGATACGGGTATGGGACACTCTCTTGCTTCCAAGTATTTTAGTCTTTTCAGGCTTTCCCTATTTTTATACCAAGTGTGTAACTTGTGCATTAAATAGATGGCACTGAAAGAAATAAATGGATGTTTGTGGCCTTTTGTCCTCGTGCACTGCTTTCAGTTGTCACGGATGGGAATGGTTTCATTGCTGCCACTCGCATGGCACATACTCCTGTGGTTTATTTCAGAAATGAAGAATTTTTTTTTTGCTCTGTTACTTCCACCAGCCTTCCTGGTTTTGTTCTTGTTTTTAGCTTGTACTCGACTTAATTTGCTGCCTGTTGCTACTAAATATTTTTATCTGTGGATGTATCAATTAGCTGCATTGATAATGGTAATTTTGAAGGAGTTACTGTAGAAAACTAAGATTGCATTTTGTTATCAGTTCTTCGTTCTTGAGTGTTTTCTGAATCCTTTGGAAGCAGCCTCCGAGAGATAACTTCATAAGGTGGGTCTCTGGTTAGTGATGGAATTGCCCTGAACAAGAAATCCTGAATGCTGTTTCCTGGGAAGTGAGCCTTTACTATACCCTAGCCACTAATGACATTCTTCTGCACTTGGGATCTTTTCATCAGGCTTTTCTGTTGCTGTGTAACATCAGTTTTATTACACTTGCCTTCCTTTGCTGTGTGCTGCTTTAGAGCGAACCAAATTAGGTAAGAAAAATAAAGTTTGTGTCTGTCTCTGAATATTAAGACTGCAAACTGTGGGCAGTTCCTGTCTCAGATTTCTGTTCTCACTGTACTTTATCTAACCACCTTTTTAGCCGACTGTTAAGGTCAGGGTGGCTTTTGTGGGTACTGCTGCTGGCTTTCCGTAGCGGCACCGAGGACTTGCTAAATTGTTTATCTTGAAGATTGATTATGCAACAGTTCTGTTTAGTTACAATTCAGCATATTTTTTTTTTAAAACCAAACAAATGAGATTTTTACTCAAGGCAGTAAAAGTAGAACGTTAACAAATGGGAATAGAACAGCACATGGGCTACTGAAATGTCACGTCCACCTCTTCGTTCCCCAAGACTTCAGAGAGCAAAGGGTTTAAAAATAATAAAAATAAAAAATATTACTTGTTATGTTGAGGTACACTTGATGAGCAAGCTCACCCTGTGTCTCCTACACCAGACAACCCACAGCATGTGTTTGGGGTGTCAACGGGAAAGGTCCATTGGGGCTTTCTCATCCAGAGTTGCAGGCTTAGTTATTTTTTTAATGTTACTGTAACGTCGTCTTTTCATCTAACCTCGATCCATGCTGGTTGAATAAAGCAATATAGAGTCAACTATCTTCTTCATACTGTTGCTTTTTTATGTACAAGAATGGGGGTAACCGCCAGGAGGTATATATTTTTGTGGTTGCTGGGAAAGTGTTTTAACTTCCAAACCCTGCAGGCTTCACGTGTCTGTGCACTCTGTGACTTGGTTACGTAACTTGGCATTTTTGGTTTTTTTTAACAAGAAACCAACTTAGAAAGCAGAAGACCTTGTTTTTTTGGAGAACATGGTGTTGAGGGAGTATGTGGGCGATCTGAAATGTCTTCTGGTTTGCAAGGGCAAGGAACAAATTAAAAGCAAGCAAAAACAAACAGTTTAATGGTGATGGAGCTGTAGCTCTAGCAAGGATAGACTGTGGGCGTGCATCCATTTTATCTTGTTGCAGAAGATGATTCTTCAACACAGAAGGTCATAAAAATTGTGCTGCTATTAGAAGATCAGCTCGGTAGAAGTTTAAAATCTTTTACTAGCAGTAAATATTTAAGGCCTTCGTTTACAGCAATTGGGATGATGTGAATGCATACCTGAGCTCGCAGATAAACACTACATTGTCACCTGAATTAAAAGCTGAATGCTAAAACATGTGAAATTAACCCTCAAGGTTGCTAATTATTACAAGCTGTATAAGGCTTTAATTACTCAGTACCTGGCTTACTTTTTTTTAATCCCTAACCTTTGTTTGCTATTTTGTAACTGGTTACAAGTGATTAGAGAGATTTCTGATCTCTGGTAATTTTGGCTTCTGGCACTTGGAACCCAGTAAGGAAAGATTTAATATAACAAGAGTGATGGGAACAAGAAATGAAGGGGAACTAATGGTCCCCTCCCTTCTCTGGTAGGTATTGCCTGTTAACTTCTGCTTGCTCTTTCATGCAAAGAATCACTGGGATGTGACATTGAGCGATATCCTTTGCGCCGTGTCCTTCAGCTGAGCCAGGCTTTTGGCCAAGTAGAAACTTGAAAAGAAAGTGCAGAAATAGAGCAGTTCTAGAAGATATCATCCCTTTGTAAAGGTGGACTCTCTTTGAGAGTCACCAGCAAGCAGGGTGGCTCATGGGCTGCTGATGGAGAGCTCAGAGAATGGTTTTGGGTTAGAAGGGACCTTTAAAGGTCTTCAAGTCCAACCACCTCTTGCAGGGAGCAGGGACATGTGTAGCTAGAGCAGGTTGCTCAGAGCCTCATCCAATCTCAGCTGGAATGCTTCTAGGGATGCAACTTCTGTCCCTTGCGGAGAAGGAGTTAAGCTCAGGTCTTGTTCAGCATTAGAGCTACTACATGGGCTCTTGACATCTCATTAAAAATTAAGATTATCAACCTGCAGTTTACAGTGACTGTGAATAAAATGTGGTTGTTTCCTTAGTGAGGAGCTGGTACAACCCATCCTGTTCTGTTGCTTGGTGAACAAGAGAGAGTGGACTGCAAAGACGATGATCTATCTTGGTGAGGAAAAAAACATGCAGAAAACCCAACGGTCTGAAGTCCATTTTCCTCGTGTATCATCCAAGCCTGATGCGTTTGGTTAAAATCACCTTTGCTTGATGCACTGTATGCAAACGAGCAAAGGATCTCTTAATCAGCAGTTGGGAGAGACTAGAGCATCACAGACCACACGCAGCAGTTTAATGCATTTCATTGCTTAGCATATAAAGTAGAGAGGTGATGAAGACATCATCCCCTCTGAGTGCAGTCTCCTGTAGTTATTCCGGGCTTTTTACTGGTATCTGGACTCTTTGCCTGTATCTCTGGGGGAAACCAGCTTTGATAAGCACATCTCTTCCAAACGGGTGCCTCTTCTCTGTGTAGTCAGTAAATAGTTGTTCAGAGCCTATTCTGGATGGAGCACGAAAGCCCATTTTATGTAATAGAAGCCAATTGTAAGGGTTATGTAGCTTACAGCTTCGGTTTATGAATCACTTTGAGACTTCTTTTGACAATATCTCCAAAGAATTCTGGTGTTTAAAGATTGTTTTATTATCACTATGCAGTCATGCAGGTCAATGTTCTTTTCACTTGTAAAGCAAATGGCATTGTAAAGCCTAAAAATCCAATATAAATGTGTATCACTCATCCTCTACTTGATGAGACCAAGGTATTTTGCTACCTCAAAAAAAAAACCCCACTTTGAAATATTTAATTTTCTCCCTGTTTTTTTTGTTACAATAAAGCACATGGGATCTCTGTTTTGACAGCGTTTTGCTTTGAAGTTGAACCTGTCAAACCCAGGGAGGGCTCTGATGGTGATTAGGCTTTTTGAGCTCTTCCTCTGCGAGAGAGATTACACTTGGAAAACGCTTTTGGCTGACTCACTAAACAGTGTTTCAATGCACAGGAAATGCTTCTGTGACAAACGCGTACGGGATTTGTATTTCAGCTTCAGAAAGCCGTGTCTTTTCCGTTTAGCTCCCATAATCAATCTGTTGTTGTTAATAACAATGTTGGAATTCATGAACGGGAGGCAAGCCAAGGATTCAGATGTGGCTGGGGAAGAGCTGCAGATGGGTGATGTAGAGTGAAGGGGTGGGTTCCTGTTGGGCACGACGTGGCTCAGCGAGGAAACGATGGCACTGATGCTGGACCAGTTATCATAGAATGGTAGGTTTTGGAAGGGACCTCTGGAGATCGTAGGGTCCAACCCCCCTGCCAGAGCAGGGTCACCTGGGGCATGTTGCACAGGAATGGATCCACATGGGTTTTGAAAGTCTCTAGAGAAGGTGACTCCACAACCTCTCTGGGCAGCTTGCTCCAGGCTCTGTCAGTCTCACAGGAAAGAAGTTCCTCCTCCTGTTGAGGTGGAACCTTCTATGCTCACGTTTATACCCACTGTTCCTTGTCCTGCTGCTGGGCACTCCAGGAAAGAGGTTGGCCCCTTCCACTTGACACCCACCCTTCAGATATTTATAGACATTCATAAGGTCCCCTCTCAGCCTTCTCCTCTAAGCCCCAGTTCCCTCAGTCTTTCTTCACAGGGGAGCTGCTCAAGTCCCTAGTTGTTGTTAATCTGTTGATATAGGTAGTAAAACTGGGAGATGGTTCAGAGTTAATGTCCTCTGGCTTTGTTTTTGGGAAGGTAGCAGAGCCAGGTCTGGGGAAACATGGGTGTAGGCTTTGCTCTGAGAAATGTCCTCCAGGAGCAAGCATTGGGGCAGCAATAGGAGCAGTTGCTTTTTCAGGCAGGCTGGTAGGACTGCTGGAAATGAAAATCAGCAAGAGCAGGTTCGGAAGCACTCAATTATTTAATTATCTGTGTTAATAAGGCTTGCAGTTCTGGCATTTCTTTAGCTTCTTGTTAACTGAATACTGAGTTTCTAGAAGTGAAAGGTTTGAAGGATAGCAAGTTCATATTAAGAAACAGAAGCAGGTTAAGCTCTTCAAGTATATTGGAGGTTTCAGATAAAGACAGATCTGCAGTCTGGGGCCTTCTGAAGAGCCTGATTTGAGAGTGGAGTGAAGCAGAGATGCAGAGTCTCAGAGCCTCCTGGTTAAAGCTTTCTTTTTAAATAGTGGATTTGGAAGATAGGACAAGACTTAGCTTATGGTTTGGCATACAGAACAGTGCCAGAGTAGGCTAGGTTGATAAACCTAAGCCCAAAAGCCCAAAATAGAGCTGAGGACAGTAAAAAGATGGGGGAAAAAGACAAAATAAAAATAAAAAACCCCAATGAGTTGTTGCATGTTTGAAGTGATCAAATTAAAACTTTCCTTTGGGGCTTCAAGAGCCTGTGGCATCAATAATGCTCCCGCTGTTGACCAGGCTTGGTTTCTTCCCATGGAGAAATAGCCTTACTGAGCAGTCTTATCTCATACGAGTACTCGGAGGAAAGGTGCAGTGGGAATGTCAGCATTTGCATATTATGCTAATAAACAGCCAGGTGGGAGCTGCACCTCAGCTTTTTTTGTGGGCTAGGTTCTTTCAGCTCAGTCCGCGTCAGTGTGTCAATAGAAGCTTGGGAGTGTAATGTATGGATTTCTGCTGGCAGCAGATGAGATCAGCCCTTCTTCAGGCTCTCATCAGTACTCCCTGTTGCCAGCTCCCAAAGAGCTGCCTCCACCTGAAAAGTAGATTTATTTTTTTGTGTGTGCCATTACACAGGTTTTCTGTCAAATGAAGCGATTCCTCTGTTTTTATTTTCTATCTTTAAGTGATATTTGTCTTGAAACATGTGCCGTTCTTTTGTGTAGAATGAGGGTTGTGCAAAATTTCTTTTTTTTCGGTTTCTTGGAAGTCAGAGCTTTGAGAAGAACAGGAGTGGTGGCTGGGGAGCCACATAAAAAGTGTTGTTGCCTTTTCCTTTGCAGACAACTTCATATCTGTGTTCTGAAGGTGGTTGGTTTTTTTGTTGTTGTTGGGGTGGTTGTTGTTTTTTCAAAGCCTTCTGTTGAGGAGGGATGGAGAAAATCCTGAAGCTGTTAAACTCAGGTTTTTAGTGTGCTGTCTTCCGTAGTGTCACCTGGGGAGGGAACACTGCTTGTCTTCCTTAGTACCTGTTCCAGGTTGTTCATCTCTTGGGATGAAGGTGTGTTTGAATTAACTGGAAGCTATGGCCAATTGCTCCAGGCTATGGGAGGGTTTTTTTATTAATTAGCAAAATTACTTGAGCACTGCTGAATGTTTGGGGTAATGTAATTTAAATGCCTTAGGTTTTTCAAGCCTGGAAGTCCAGGTTCAGCGCTGCTCGTCAGGGTAATGCACAATTACTTTAATCACTGTCTCAAACGCGTGACTGAAGAGCAACGTTCAGCCTTTTGCAGTTCTCGTGGGATGAAATGCTCTACTGGAAGTAAAACATTTTGAATTTGCCTATTCCCTGATTTTTAAGTCCATACCTCTCTACCAGTGCCAAGTGGTTTAAGAAATTTGCCTGCAAAAGTGGTTTTTTATTGTTGGAAGCTGAAATTTCTGAAGGATTTGAGTAGGTACCTGCTGCTGCTGGTTTGATCTGTTAAGTAGATGGAATTTGTAAAGTAGAGGGTTTCTCACCAGTCACCTGTTCCTTCTACCACAAAATTGTCTCCAAAGCACTCAGTGGGCAGAGGAGGGATCAGAGGTCCAGCCTGAGTAGGGGATCTAACCCATGTGAGCAACTCCAGCAGAAGCAAGCGGCAATGGCCTTGGCAGCAAGTGCATTTGCTGGCGTTGTGGGGGATGAGGAAAAATGAAGACTTGATCCAGAGTCTCCTGTGAGTGCCAAAAAAACCCACCCTAGCTCAGTAACACTAGCATGAGAGAGAATTAAAAAAGAAAACCCATGAAAAACCCAAACCAACTGCAGTTCTGAAGGTTGTGTGACAGGTGTTCTGTAAGAAACCTCTCTCCTGCTTTGGCTCTCTGCCCTCCGTGCCCACATAGGTTCTGGGATACTTTAGAGATGGAGAGGCAAGTTATAGAGAAGATCAGAATCTGCAGAGTAAAAGAACTGGAAGGGTTTTTTTTTTCCTTCTTTGTTTTCAGCAGCAAGGGATGGATTTGTAGGTGTCTGGAAAAAAAAATGTCGCAATGTTGGTGTTGGAGCGTTTTAACTTGCGCTGGTTGTTCTCCTAAACTTTCTGTGACTGAAGCGATGAGTTGAACAGCTACAGTAAATAGAGTAATATTTTGATTGGTATGAAACTCTTCATTCCTTGATGTCTAATTAGCGTAGCTCTGAATGTCAAATATTTATCCGCTCTACCCGGTGTTGTGCTCACTTCAGTGGGGCTCCATCTGGCTTTGCCTTCCCTGAAGCCTGTTCCTCTCCGAACGCGCTCGCCCGTGCTTGGTGTTGGTGCTGGATCCCACCTGTTGCCCATCAGGTCCCTTGAACTGGAAGGGAGCTCTTCCCTCCAGCAAATCTGGGTGGGAAGTAGGGCTGTGCCAGTTCTTGACTCCTTGAGCTTTGTAAGTGTAACTGAAGCTCAGGCTGAGCTAGGTCGTACCAGGTCCTTATGGAAAGCTGCTGATTGCTTGTGCGTGCTGCAGATCTGTTAAATGAAGCCAGAATATGCCTGTGGACTACCAGTAATGTCATCCCTTAGCATGAAATCTCCCATAGCCACACTGGTAAGAGCATGTGATAGAGCCTCTTGTATTCTCAGGAACTTCAGTAGCAATTGTATTGCAGACTTGAACAGAAGCAGGGAGGGGTCCTCTGGTTGTGACTTCATCTTGAGTT
>JANVCC010000038.1:2754487-2828833 GCA_025345505.1 Todiramphus chloris collaris | reverse complement strand
GTGGTGGTGTAGTAGAGCCTCCAATAGGTGGTGGTGTAGTAGAGCCTACAACCCTTCAGTTAGAAAACGGGTGAGCAACTCTTATCTCTAGGCCAAAATGTCAGGCTCTTTGTGGCTTTCTTATCTGGGATGTGTTGACAGTAGGGGGGAAAAAGCTTGTATTTCTTGCTATGTTTTCTGCATTATGGTGTTCACCCAATTCCAGCTTCATAAATGTATCTTCTGCATCTACTATATGCATTTTGCTTGTCCTGTGGCCAGCTACTGAATGTGTGAAGCTATATGATTAAAAACATATTGAATTAGTTTCCCATTGTTCTACTTTTCAAAATGTGATGAGTGAGTAGTTCAGATGAGTTAATTGATTGCACTGGAACTCCTTGGGAGATGTCTGTGCTCCATCCCTTTCATCTGGGTTTGGGTTGGTTTGTCATCAGCAGAGTTGATGGTGAGAGGAAGATGGGAATTTATGCCAGCTTTGGGAGACCAAGACCACTGGAGCAGTGGGAGAAGGTGGGGAGTTACTGTGAGAGGCTTTAGCAGCTGAAAGCTTCAGCCCTTAGTAAAGTCAGAGCTGAAAAACATCAGGTTCAAGTAGTCCTGGGTGGAATGGCTGAACTCCAGTGCAGTGTGTGGAGCCTGCAGCAAGCAGTGGGCTGGTGAACCGTGTATCGTGGCTGGGGGGCCTCAGAGGAGGAGACCTCCACGGGGTAGGGGGAAACTGAGTCAAGTGGTGGAAAAACTCTAGAGTATCTGACCAGTTTTTCTTGTATCTTGTGGTACTTTGAAAATAGCGAACTAAAAATAATTGGACAGCCCCTTTCTCTGCAGAAGTTACTGTGGATAAGAACAAATTTAATGACTTAAAATATCAGTATAACTGACTTTCCATATGAATTTTTACTTCCAGGTACTGGAAATTTGACTGACGTCTACATGTCATGTACTGGAGAAGGTAACAATTCTTTTCAATACTAATTTTGATTCATTTGTGATACTAATTTCTTAACATCATTGAATTGGATGTCAAAATCTGCGTTGCATTGTGCATTGGACGGAAGAGTCTGTCCCATAGTTTCTTGGTACCCGTGGTGGTGTTGTGTTTTTTAAACTTTTTTTTAAAAGAACATATCAGAAGTCTGCATTTAAGTTCTTGGAAAGTTTATAGAAAACATGGAACAGCTTCAGAAAACTGTTCATGTATGTGTCCCATTGTTTAAAATAATATATATGACTTAACCCTTTTGTAACAAGGTTTGTTATTGCTAATTTGTTTTCAGTGGTGTGTCTTGTTTCTTTTTATTTCTGGTTTGTCTCTTATTTTTCTTCCCGTGAGATTTTTCAGAATTGGTGTTTGGTTCATCATTGAATGGTTGACTCTACAGTTGAATTAGCCAAACAAACCTGGGATGCTTGTGAAACTCAAATTTTCATAATGACCTCTCAGCTTTAATGTCCAAAGGAATATTATTAGTTCAGGGGTCGGTTTTTGGCTTATATATCTTGAAATCATCTTGAGTTGTTTTTTGTTTTGTGGTTTTTTTTTTTTTTTGGCGTGGGTTTGTAGTTTGTTTATTTTTATTTCTGGAACAGCATCAAGTATGAAACAGAGATTGAAGTGTGCAATAATTTGTGCATTGGGGTGTCCAGGTCTGTGCCAGTCTAGAATAGAAAGCTGTGACTTTCTGGTTATGCTTTCTTCTGCATCCCTACTGTGTTGCTTTTGCCCTGGCCCAAAACTGCCCCACCAAGCTTGGCTTTCATGTAGCCAATCTCTGCAGAGAAAATTGCTATCAAAGAGCAAGGTGTTGTTAAGTATGAATTGTGTTCTCTTATCTCCAAAGGAAAACAAAACCTTTTCAGAGGTTACAATGAAACATTTGAAAAATAAATGCTGTCTTCCTTCTGAGTTTTAGATGTTATTACCCTGTTTGTTCAGAGAGGCTACAGGTGCCTTCTGATCACAACATTTAATTTCTTAATTTCTCCAAAGAGAAGAAGAATTTGGAAGCTTCCCTGTAGTCCTGGGTGGTGTTTGCAAGGCAAACTTGAATTACTGTTGCAGATCAAGTAAACTATTCTTATTCAGCCTGGGCCTTTAGGAATTTGCAAAGCTGTTTTTTGTGTGAGGTTCTTCAAAGATGGTATGATAAATTTTGGGATAGATCACTTTCTAGTGGTCTGAAAAGAGAAGCTTATTTCTTAATATTAAAGATAACTTTGAATAATGGACTCCTCATCCCTTTGGACAGTACTCCTAAATTAGCCTCAAAGCCCGTTCTCAGGTGAAATCTCCTTTTTAGGTTCCCCCTTGCTAAAAGGAGATGCTGATACCCATTTAATTTAGAAAGTGTTTTCAATCCACTGATGAAAAGTACTTCTGAAGAGTTAGGCAACCTTGATTAATTGAGCCTGAATAAGAAGTGCAGGATCAAATCTCAGGATATTATTTTTAGGCTGCAGACTTGTGTTCTGCATTCCAAATCCTTCAACGCGGGTTTGATAGCAAGTGTGAACGACTGGAGGAGACAGCTCCATGCATACCAGTAATGGCTTGCAAATGCTGACACCGCTATAGGCAGGAGAATGGAAATTGCTTTCTGTTTACAGCGCAGCATAACTATTTGGTAAACACTTCTCATTAGCAAGAATGTGATCGGAATTTGTGCGAAACGCCTCGGTTCTGCGGTGTTTGCAGGGAAGCCAAGCGTGGATAAGGACGCAGCGAACGGGAGCTCGGCGAGGCGATGCGTGATGCTCGGGTCTGGTAATGGGATTGTTGGGTTCCTGTGGTGCGTGGGAAGCAGGGTCAGAATAGAGCCATCATTGAATAGCTTAAGCTGCAAGGGACCTTGGAGATCACCTGATCCAACCTCCCTGCCGTGAGCCTCTCAACTAGACCAGGTTGCTCAAGGTCTCGTCCAACCTGGCCTTGAGCATCTCCAGGGAGGGGCATCCACAGCCCCCCTGGGCAATCTGTTCCAGGGTCTCACCACCCTCAGACTGAAGAACTTTTTCCTAAGACCCAACCTAAACCTATTTTCCACTCAGGTTAAAACCATTTCTCCTCATCCTATCTCTGGACACTCTAGTGAAGAGTCCCTCTTCAGCCTTCCTTGTGTTGCTTCTGCCTTGAGTATTTTGTCTGGTTTTGGGCACCTCGATACAGGAGCGAGTGCAGAGGAGAGCAATGAAGCTGGTGAAGGAAGGGCCTGGAGAATAAATCTTATGAAGAGTGATTGAAGGAGCTGGGACTGTTTAGTTTGAGGAAGAGGAGGCTGAGGGGAGACCTCATCACTCTCTACAGCTCCCTGAAAGGACATTGGAGAGAGGCTGGTGCTGGGCTCTTCTCCCAGGTAACTAGGGATAGAACAAGAGGCAGTGGATTCGAGCTGCAACAGGGTGGGTTTAGACTGGATATTAGGGAAAAATTTTTCCCAGGAAGAGCAGTCAGACAGCGGAACAGGCTGCCCAGGGACGGGGTTGAGTCGCCATCCCTGGAGATGTTTAAGGGTCATTTAGATGTGGTGTTGGGGGATGTGGTTTAGGGGGGAGCTTTGTAGAGTAGGGTTAATGGTTGGATTTGATAATCCCAAGGGTCTTTTCCAACCTGAATGACTCTGTGATTCCTGTAGGTTCCCTTCAGGTATTGGAAGGCAGTTATAAGGTCCCCCCAGAGTGTTCTCCAGGCTGAACAATCCCAGCTCCCTCAGCCTTTCATCAGAGGTGCTCCAGCCCCTGGATCAACCTGAGCTAAGCCTCTGGGATGTCCTGAGCAGAGAACTTGTACCAGTTTTGGGAGTCCAAACCCAAAGTGCCAAGACTCAAGAGCCAGTGCTGGGCTTTGAAAGAACTGCTATCAGCACGCTCTTCAGGACAGAGAGGTCACGCACGTTGTCACGCTTCACAAAAATACACTGATGGGGACTGCAAATCCAGGTTCTATACACCTTTCAGCTCAAAGGGAGGGGAGGATTTTCTAACCTGCTCTCCTAAGCAGCGTGTGGCTCTTGCTGAGCCATGAGCAAGGCAGAGAAGCAGCCCAAGCTTTGGGTTTTCTTTCTGGTCTGGCGGACCCAAACTGGCTGTTGTTTACCGAAGTGACTCGGTAAGTAGAGATTTGAAAGGAAACATTTGTGTGTTGCAGTAGTATAATTATAAAGTTCTACTTTTATTACCTGTCAAGCTAATTAAAACAGCTACAGGCTAACAGTCATCTTGGAAAGCTGGTAGCATCTGTGCGTTGTATTCAACAGCCAGGCTTAGGGTGTAATTTTAATTAGAAATATTAGCAGCAGGCACCGTGTACAGCTGCACTGGAGAAACGTCTTTGCCTGCACAGGAACACTGAGCACGCTGGCCAAGAGCTCTAGGAAAGGGAATAATAATGAATACATTTTCTGCCTTAGACCAAAGAGCAGTGAATTATTGCATGGTTTAAACTGGAGGGGTCTGTTTTCCTCAGCTGGCAGCCAGCACCGAAGTGGTAGCTTCCCATTTGCTTGGCATGGGAATGTTTGTGTCTTGTAGCTGTTGGCTACTTGGATCTGGAGACCTGCCACTCGTTCTGTGTGGAAACTTGGTTGGAAGTGCTGTGGGTCAGTGTGTAAGAGGATTACTTGGATATGGGTTTACTGCCTGTACTTTTTAGATCACTCCTTCAAAGTTGGTTGTGATCTCCAGGCATCTCTGCTTCTCAAGATCTGTAGAAGATAACTGTCCTCCTTCCTAGGCTCCTCATTTCCAGATGTGTCAACCACCATGTCCTCTTACTTTTTCCCCCCTGCTTCTCCTCTGAAGATCTCCTATGTCCTTTCCTTCTGTATTATCTCCTGGTTTCCCTCCATCCCAGTTCCTTTCTCCTTCTCTGCACCTTCTGTGCCTCTGCAAGCCCTTTCCTTAGACCCTTCCTTCTCTCGTATTAGTTGGGTGTCTCCTGCCACCAGTTCTCTCCTCTGTGTGGAAAGCCCAAACAATTAAAACTGAACCAGTTGTTCCAAAGTAATTTGTCTAACTGAATTAGCAAAATCTCCCTTTTTTTCTTTTTTTTTATGGTGGATTTAGTGTTGTCTTTTAAAAGATGAGCAGTCTCTGCTCTCCTTGAAGTTGCACCTCGGAGATAGTTTGCTAATTTTACAGCAGAATGAAATGAAAGCTTTTTTGATATATATAACTGGGCTTATAATTAATTATTGCAGGGGCAGCATTTTGCTTGAGAGTTTTCCTTTTTTTCTTATGCAACACCACCGAAAGTCTGGTAAGGCAGCAGTGCTGTTATTTATGAAATCTGATGAGCAGACTGTTTCTGCACGAAGCAAATCTGCCCTTCTGCACTTGTTTTGGTGTTGTGAAGAGATGATCGTGGCCTCACGAGAAGGTTAAGATGTCATGAAGTTTAATACACTCTGAAAACAGCCCTGTGATTGATGGGGCAGGTTATGATGGTCGTCCTAAATCTTGTGTTTGCCTGTGCAAATGGCTATTTTCCAGCCTTTTCAAGGTTGCTAACTTTACGGTGCAGCCCGTGTTTAAGGATTTCATGTTGCATTAGCCTTTGATTAAGGGGAAAGTACCTTTGATGATAAAATGCCACTAAAAGGGGTTCTGTGGACCAGCTTGGAATAATTTATCAATCGCTCTTCATGACTGAGAGAGTCTCTTGGACACGAGGGTCACCCTTTGAGGATTAATTTTCCGAGATAAACAGCTAATGGCTGTTGGATGATTATGGGCAAAAGCAATTATTGTGGGATTTTTAAACTGTTGATTACTACAATAGAGAGTCACTAAACTGAGTAAGTTTTAAGCCCTGGCTTAAATAGCTCGGTGAAGATGCATCAGCCTTGATTCCAAGGTGTTATTGAGTGATGGAGTTGCTGACACTTCCCTACTGCACATGCTGGCAGTTCCTTCTGCCTGTTTTTTCCTTCCTCCCCACCCATATGACCTGAATGTTCTGCACCCTTTAGGTGAGCAAGCTGTTGTTTTGACTGGAGTCCCCTGTAACTAGCAAATTAAATGTGTATTTTCCAGATATTGTGAAGAACATGTCCCAGCTGCCTTATGTTTATAGGTGGGTGTCACTGTCTGCTGCTTATCCTCTGGGCTTCAGGTTTCCTTTCCTCTGTCTCCTCTTTTAATTTGTGCAATGCTGTTGTCAGATGAGCTTGAAAGTGTAGAGGACGTACAGAAAAATATATTGTGGGGATGATTTCTCAACTGCTAAAAGACGGAGCCTTCTCAGGGATGTAAAAGTGGTAGAGTCTGAAAGCAAAAGTATGTCTGAGATAACTACTTCTAGCTAATAAAAAAATCCAGGAGAGCCTTAAACAACAAAGATATAGGTAGCTGCTGTCAGAAGCACTACTTAAAAGGAATGAGAAACTGTCTTATGGAGGGATTAGTGTATTGAGAAATAAACTGCTGAATCACTGGAAGCGAGCGAGAGAGTCTAGAGGCTCTGCAGAAAAATAAAATGGCCTCTGTAATTCAATTAAAATCACAGTAGGATTTGCTGTTTGAGATGGTACATCTGTCATCCCATATCTGGTGCCGTAAGGGATACTTAAGTGACTGTAGAGCTCCTTGAAGAATGCTGGAATGACAGGTTGGGAATGACAGGGTTCTCAGTTTCCTCACAAACGCTTTTTCCCCAGCTCACCTATCGAGTTTGGACTCTGCTGCTTGGTCTTCGTGTGCCTGGCACTTTGTAGGAGGTTGTTGGTCTGAATGGAGAAATCCTGGTTTGTCCCATGGGCTGGGAGAGCATCACCACGCAATTTCTTCTGGACAAATAATCAACCGTTGGCGAGATCATGTTGAGGATAAGTAATTTCAACGAGATTTATCGTATTTAGGATCTTAAAAGTATTGTGGATATAGGCTGGGCTTTTAAAATCAAAGCAACTTTTTGCCCCTTTCAAAATTTTGCTTTTAGGAAGTGTTTTAAGCTAGAACTAAAGACTGTCCATGGGACCTGTGCCAGTCTAAGTTATTTGAGTAAGTGTATCAGCCGTCTTGGAATTGAAGAAAAAGAAATTAATTCACTAATCTTAACTTGATAAGTTAATTTCAGAGCTTCCATGTCTCTCTACTCAATGTTTTGTAGTTACCCAGGGTAGAAAATACTAGTAATCTATCTCCAGAGCTGTCTTCAGAGGGAGATTCTCTTCAGCTCAAGCATCCTGGTAAGAATCCAGCATCAAAATGGGCATGAAAGAGCTTTTTTGGGTGTGGAAGGTACCGAATTCTGAATACAACCATGGAAACACCCCGTGGGATACGGCAAAGTTAAAAGCAGAATCCTTCCTGGGTTGAAGCAACGGCTGTAGGAAAAAGTTTTCATCAGTGAATTCTGTGGTAGAAATCAGAAAGGGCCTGAAACACACATAAAAGGAGCCTTGTCCTCAAGTGAAGAAGAAATCAGGTTTGAGATAAGTATCAGTTTTAGTCAGGTTAAATCACACCAGTTTTATTTGCTTCTTGGTAAGTAAAATAATCCCAAACCAACAGTATTTCTTGCTACAGGTGGGACAAGAGGTATGGCAACGGTTTTGACCATTACTCAAATAGCTTCTTTGCCATCAAATCTCGAGTTAATCAGCTGAAATGCCTTGAATGTGCCCTTAGCAATTTTCGATGGCATCAATTAACATTTAGGAAATTAATTTCAGACTGCTAGAATATTAAACGTTTACTTTAGAAATGTAAATGAGGTGTATCAACTTTGCTGCTCTCGTGCCCCTTAACCCAGATATTCATAAGGCAAAAAAGAAAAGCTCAAGTCAGTGAACATAAAGGTGTGTTTTGATGGTGAAATTATGAAATAAGAAATGACTGAGGCCAGTTTTGATACTGTACCAGCATCCTCAAGTTCTTTGCTCAGATTCCTGATGTTGGACTGCTTTGAATCTGTTGAGGAAGAAAAAAAAAAGCAAAACCTTTGGCTAGAAATTAAGAAATCCAAAACTAAACCCATGTCTGGACAAAACAACAGAGCCTGTCTACCCCTCGTGAGTCCCTGTGGCACCATTGATGCTTTCACTCCCTTTTTTAAGTTAAAAACAAAATAAAAATTGCTTTTAAGTTGTTTATTTCTTGGGAATCGAGGTGCTTCAGGAAATCCAGAATGAGTTAAAGTCTTTGCAGATTAAAATACTCAGCCTGGTCTTTACTAGGCTCTCATACTTGGGTGCACAGTTGAAGTTAGTCTCTCTATTGGGAAGGAAAATAAGATCCCTGGGTTTTTTACTTCATTCAAACTGATCATTGCACACGTTTATAAGAACATCTTTGCCTCCTTGCTTGAAAATACATCTTTTTTTGTTTCAATTTCTTACCATCTTACTTTTATACAATGACGTAACTTGTATAACAGGTTGCAGGTTCTGTTTTCCTAGAACAGTTGAGTTGGGAAGGGATCTATAGAGATGATGTAGTGCAACTGCCCTGCTCAAAGTTGACTAAGAAAATGTTATTTTAATACTCCTTGAGTGGCAGCTGTCCTCGATACACCATGTGGCACAAGGAAGGACTCGGATTGTGACTCACTTTTCTTTTTTGTCTCCAGTCTGTAGTTCCTTCTGGTCTCTCTCCATCGCTTCAGCACCCATGCCACTTTTAAATCTCTCAGAAGTTATCACTTGAGTCTCACAGCTCCTATTTTTGTTCACATAAACCAACTTTCCATCAGCTCTTCCCTGTTAGGTCTGTATCTTCCTTTGTACTTCTGACTCGTTACGGTTAGGAGCGTGCAGAGATGTCTGTTAGTTGTCACTGTAACGTGCTTCAGTTTTGTAACTGCCCAGTATTAGTATTCCCTGACTGGAGCTGAGCAGGCAGTAAACTGGATTTCACGTGCTGCCGAAGAGAACGGGAATTTCTGTCAGCTTTGTGCCGCCCCGCTTCAAAGCAGCTCAACGATCTCTTATTTCCTCATTTCCTTTTTAATCTTTGTTCTTCTCATTCCACCAGAATTATCACAACTCTACTGTATCGCGTGCTTTGATACGTGAGATGTTATCTTCAGCATGGTCCTTGAAGTCTTTTTATTTTTTCCTCGCATTGGAAGCAGACAGAAAAAACTTTTCATGCTGAGCAGATGCCTCCTGATTTTCTTTTGTTTTTATTTAGGTTTTGTCACAGTCTGTTATCTTAGAATTAAAACACCTCTTCAGAGGCCGATGATTAGAGCTACCTGTCTTTTCCCCCCTGTAAATGTCACTGTAGCATCTCTCTGACTTTTTCTTGATGATTTCAAGAGCTGCAGTAGACTGTGCCTTAAATTACTCCTCTTGAAGATGAATGTCAGCATTCACCACTGACAATCTTACATCAGTAATGATTCTTTTTATATTGCTATGAGGATATATTGTTCAGAATTTCTTTTTATGCATTTAGCATATCATCAATGCCTCCTCTCTAGAAGTTTTCAAGACCAGGTTAGATGAGGCTTTGAGCAACCTGGTGTGGTGGGAGGTGTCCGTGCCCATGGCAGGGGGGTTGGAACGAGATGATCTTCAAGGTTCCTTCCAATACAAATGACTTGATGATCTTAATTCCAGGCATCCTACATGGCTTGCATGCTTTTGGGGCTAGCTCACATCTGACTCGGCACAGCCTTGCTCCAGGATCAGCTGATGTGTTCCTCCTTCCCACCAATGCATATGAAAACCCACCATAGTTTCTGTTGTTATTTTGGCTTTACTGTTGACTTCTGTGGTACCTTATTGTATACAAGTTTATAACCAGCTGCAGCCCTACAGTTTGTAATGGGGGTTGTATTGATTGGCTTGGCTAAGCTGCTTTTCAAGCTGGAAGGATACTGGAAGGGAATGACTTGACCTACTGAGGAAGTATGAGCCCCTTATGTTCTGGTGCTCAGCAATATGTGTTTTTTGGTAGGTATTTTTTTTTAGCATCTGTTTTAGACTTCCATGTTGTGCGCTAATTACGGTTGCCATTTAATTAAGCTACACACAAGTTGGGGATGGATGTGGTTATGTGCAAGCCCTGAAGTCTCAGCTGTTCCTGCAGAGAGGATCCCAGACGACGCGTGTGACATTGAGCACTAAAGCAGAAGGGCTTGTGACTATGGCACACGTAGTACAGATGGGTGGTACCTTATTAAAATGCATCTGCTCCTTCCCACGATTAATTACATGAGCGTGAACTTTGTGTTTCTGAGCAGGGGTTAAGCGGTGGTCTTTTTATAAAGGTCTCTGTCCATATTTGTCTTCTCATGGAATCATGGACCTCGGCTTGCTCCTTCAGCTGCTGAGAGCCTGCAGCAGCTCCTCCAAGTCAAGTCATTCCGCAGCGTTGCAAATAACTCCAGACAGGAGAAGTGCTGCTGCTCTCTCCGGTGTGGAGCGTTGCTCAGATCTGGAAGTTGCTTTTGGTTTTCAGACTTGAACTGGAGATCTGGGCTAAGTCTGGGCATCCCCGCTTTCTGCAGTTTCATTGGTACTGTCAGAACTCATCACGTGCATCCATATGCATGGCACAGTTTGCACAGTGAATCTCCCAAGGAGATGCTGCCATGTTTGGATATCTTAATTTTTAGCTACAGGTACCACTTTTTTTTTCCAGTTTCAAAGCAGTCCACCATCAGGAATCTGAGCAGAGAACTTGAGGATGCTGGTGCAGTATCATTTTTCCTCATCAGCAAAGACCATTTCTTTGTCTGTAGCGCTTTCTGCCGCTTACTGCGAGTCACAAACCATGTGTTGGCTTTTGGCTATGTGAGCCTGGCTCTGGTAAGGGATGTGCAGTTATATTCTTGTAGGTTTGGGTTTGCTTTCTATCTCTGGAGACTTATTCCCCTCCCCATACCCCGTGTTTACCATCTGCATTCTAGAGATACGTTTCAAGTATTTTTATAACCCCCTATACTGTGTTTTCAACTCCCTTAATTGCACCAGGTTCGCTTTCTGTAGTAACACACGAACTGGTTGCAGGCTTTTTATTCTTCTCCTACAGCCTGTAGCAGGGGGAAAAAAAAAATCATCAGTTTCCAGATGACTTGCGTTTTCCTTCCTAAGCCGTTTTTGTGTAATTCTGCATTCCAGTGCTCGCTCTGTACTAAAGCTCTTTATGATGTGGTGTATTTTTAACTAATGATGTGTCACCGTACCAGCCTGGATTTTCTTGTATCTATCCTGTAAACAGCTAAAGTTCCTTTTAAGGGGGAGGAGGAGGGGAAGGAGCAGTGCCAAAGAGTTACAAGTCGCGTTCGTCTTCATGCAAGCAAAAAGAGATCAGACTGGCCTAGGACCAAATTAATTAAATGTTCCATTTAGTGGAAGATGTCAGTTAGGAATAGATAATACTTTCCGTCTGAAGTGCTTCACTGGTAGAGAATAAAGTCTCTGCGTGAGCAAGCGTCTTCTGAATGTTACACAAATGTCAGGAGCACTAAGAAAAGTTTTCGAGTGGAGACTTGGGTGAATGTTATCTCCTGGCAGGTTGGTTTGGGTATTTTTTTTTTTTTTCAGCTCCAACTTTTCCGTTAAGAGGGGCAGCGTCAGCAGAGTGCTAAGGGATTGCAGGAGCCAGAAGGACCAAAGCGTTGTGGAATGAAAGGGAAACTCAGAGTAGTTACTCCTGTTAGTGGATTGCAGTGCCAGCTCCGTGAGAACGTATGGGTTTAGAGAATAAGAGTGGACCGAGCAGCTCTTACATTTATATTTAATGAGCTGATAATTGTGACATAGAAGGAGTGGAGAAGAGTAAGGGAGTGGGTTTGAGAGAGGGGTTAGGGAAAGGATTTGGTCAGAGTAAAGCAATATATTGACAAAATGTTTTTCGTAGCCACTGTTGGGGGGAGAAGGGGGATGGAATGCTTTCCTAGTTAGAATTTATTGCAGTAGTTGAAGATTGTGGTAGTTTCTGAAACTTTAGCTATACATCAGTCAGTCACCTGGAATATGTATCCTTAGGTTGCAGAGCTGTAATCTCACATAGAGTAGATGAGGTGGCTTTAATAACCATTTCCTGATGTAATGCTGCCCTCTGCTTAAGGAATGCCAAACTTCATTGCCTCGTTGTACACTTTAAAACAAAAACATACCTGAGGTAATGCCCTGTGGAATTTGATGCAGTGTTTTGGGTCGGGAAGGTTAGACCCCCTGGTATTTGGGGGATGCAGAATGTGAGCACTAACCGGATCAGCTTTGTGGCAGGTGGATCCTGCTGCCCATTTGGTGTTGTGGGATTCTCCTTCTGGCTATAAAAATGATGTGCAGTGTTTTTGTGACTCTGCTCTCGGGCATTTGCATAAGAATTTTAGTTTCAATAAACTACTCTCGGCTAGAGGTTGTTGGACAAAAGGATGAAGCTTATTTAGTACTCGTGAAAATCAAACCGGCTCAGTTTGCTTAATCTGCTTGAAATAAATAGCAAAAAGGTGAAAAATTACTTGCTTGTCATCTGAAATGACTTTGCACTTGATTCTAGCTCAGTACATCAGGTATGTTATTCTTGCTTGTATCCACTGCAAGCATATTTCACATGGGATAGCAGTATCTTGAATTACCCTTCAAAGAGGAGGTAGAGAAACATTCTCCTTTTTCCTTTGCTCTTTTTTCTTTTTCTGGGATCAGCTTTTGGTCCACTTGGTAGATGAAAGCTGTTTGTCACTGATCTTCTAGGTTCTCTACATAGCATTGGGATTTTATACCACAAATACTGTTGTTTAGTTTTCACTGTGCTAACCTGAGTTCACTTGGAATACTTTGACCCAGGATTTGGCCAGTTTTTGGTGCCTTCTGTACTGGGGGCAGCTGAAACTCCAAAGTGCCAAAATGCACGGGAGATACCCAGAGGAGGTTACAGATGCAGGCAGATGTTGATGCAGAATCAACACAGCACACAGACATCTGGCAGGATTTCCAATTCCTGACTCGAGTGAGAAATTAGAGGCAAAATGTGATCAGTGCTTCTCTTGTGGTTTTGTTGTTTTCTTTTTCTTCTTGCAGTTCACCGTGTCACTTCTCTTGATAGAGCCTCAGCTTCCAAGCACTCAGACATGTCTCGGCTTTAACCAAGGAATTAAGCCATCTGGGCTGGAAGAGATTAGAATATTAACGAGTATAAACAAGATGCAGAGTCTCTGACAGTTATCTGCTGCTCACTAAAGTGCAACCTCCTGCCCAGAGAGGTGAAAGGGTTGCTCCATGCTGGGGCAACGTAAGCTCACAGAGCCCCCACAACGTGCTGCTGTCCCACCAGGCTTGTAGGACCTCCTTGAGCTGTCGTGCAGCACGACAGGCATACTGTGTGTTCAGCTGATGTAAATCTATATCACTCTATTAACCTCACTGGGTTGATGTTGATCTGTCCAAACTGATGGTCCGTCCCACGTTCTGCCAGTGGTGCTCATGGAAAAAAAAGCCAATTCCAGAACTCCCTTCTCAGTCTGGGGTTAGTAACACAAAGTGACAGAGTTAAAGCTCTGCATTTTATATAAATATTAGATGTGATATGTTTGGCTTTATTAAGAAAATCTGTTTGGCATTCTGTTAGAGAAGAACTAATTGGGTCCATAGCGAGTGCATAAATTAGGGTTGCCTTATGCAGCATCACTAATTTATGCACATTGAGGCTTGAAAATGTTGTGGGCATCTTTACAAGAGATGTGCAGTTCTGGGAAGTTGAAAAAATGGCTAAGGGAAGTACATGCATGCCAATCTTCTTCCCAAAGCGTGCACATGAGATTGTGCAATGGGTAAAACACTAGGCAATATATAAGGTATGGAAGAGAAAGAGTGTTTAAAGTTCCCTGCTGTTTATCAGACCTGACCGGATAATTCACAACTTGTAATTATTGGGCAAATCCAGCATAATTTCCTTCCAACAGAATGTGTGATGATGTATATGTTACGTTTTCACAATGAATCGGTGAACATTTGGCTCCATAAAGATATGGAGGAGAGCACTGGGATATGAAAAGGTGTGGGCCAGTGTGATGTCATAACTTTTTTTTTTCCTTATGATGATAATTGGAGAAACTGTCCCTGCATTGCCTAGCAGCCTCTCTTGTCCTCAATGAAGTTAGCAGAGTGTCCAGTGTTCCTGGAATCCCGAAACCCGAGAGGAGATGGAAGGTCAATGGCTCATTTCTACAACCAGGCAGGGTAAGAAACCCCAGTCCCTGCTTTCCTGAGTAAGGAGGAGCAGAGATGTGTCCCAGTGAATGTCTTTCCCTGGAAACCACAGGCCAGTGACACAGAAATAACACTTTGCATCCTGCAGTATGACTATGGGATGGAGCAGGTGATGTGTCGAGCAGAGGATGTTGGTGTTTTCTAGAGCTCTGATCCCTTGGGAAGTACCTAAGGCCTTGGAGATTACCTTGTAGGAGTAAATGTTTGCAAGACTGGGCTGTAGTTGCATCAGGATAGATTCACATTACATATTAGGGAAAAAAAAAGCAACTTAGCAAGGAGAAAAGTGTTGGGACTGAGGTTTGAAATATGGGTCTCTTTCTTTGGATGGCACCCAGGATGGATAGTCACTGTCAGGAATGTCTTCATGGCAGTTGTTTGTAATGAAGATTTAAGGTCCCTTAAGCCTCCTGCCAACTTATTGCCCCTGCCAATACTTCATGGGAGCCAGACCATGTCCTGAAGGAACAGCATCTCTTTGGTGACAGGCTGTGTGGACCAACCAGCTGAGCAGGGTTTACAGCCTCACTGGGTTTCAATCCAGAATGCTGTAGTTCACAGAAATGAGAACGTGGAATCTAAGTGTGCTGTGTGTGCAAAGAGGACTGTGTTAATGGAGCCTGGGGCCAAGAGGTAGTCCCTTTCTTTATTTCCATTAAAGTGGTATCAAAGGTTGCCTTTGGATTTTTTGGTTTCATTTTTTTCCCTTCTTAAGAGGGGTCTGGTGCCTTTAAAGCAGGCTGGGAGTACCTTCCTGGGAGCTAAATATCTCTTCTGAGCTCTAGCTACTGTTTCATACGTGTTAAGATATTAGATAAAGGATATAAATGTAATTTTCATGCTAAGTCATGCTAAGAGGGGCTGTAATGCCTTTGGGCATCTCCAGATGGTTGGATGAGTTACCATCTCAACTTGATTCAGGTCTCAGCTAGCGTGGCTCTCTTGCCAGCACCTTTGCCCAGGGACAACAGCACCCATTGTTCACCTGAACACACCTCTGTCGAGGAGGAATCTTCTGAGAATCACTTAAATGCACCTTTATTGAGTAGAAATTTTCTGAGAATGCTGAGCTCCAAGCGAGGTGCAAAGGCTGCCAGGTTTGGGCTCTTGGTGGGATTTAGCTATGGATGCACCAACTCTTCGGTGTAGTGATGCGGGAAGTGCTCTTCCTACTCGGAAGCGATGCTGTGGATGTATTTGGAGCTTTAGTGCTGAGGTTTGGGATTTACCTCCAAGGCAAGCTTTTCACTAGACTCAAGTTTTAAGAGTCTAAACAGGGGGGGTTTGAGTATTTCCATCATCTATGGAGCATTGCTCTTTCAGAAAAGGAGATGTCTTAGATTTACAGAGGTGTTTTCGATATATAATGATCGTAGCGTGCCTAGAATAGACCCTTTAATTAAAACAAAAGAGCTTGAGAGGAATGAAATAAATACACCTATAAAATGAGTAAGTGCTCGGAAGGTTTTCATTTAATCAATAGTTGTGTCAGCAGTGATTGCAAAAAAAAAAAAAAACAACCCACCAAACAAAAAAAAAACCACCCCAACCTTCCGTACACCATTTTAATCAGAGATGTTTTTCCTGGCACGGGGGTGGAAAAATATACTGATTAATTAATTTCTATTCCTGGAATGAGACAGCCTCCCAGCAGAGCTGATCTGAACAGCTTGGTGACACGGCAATATGCAGTAAAAATGTAAGTGGTCCCTGAGTTCATGTCGTCAGACCCAAGGCAAAACCCACAGCCCGTGCTGGAGCTGATTAATGAGTCGGTCTAGTCCAAAAGTACAAGTGGGAGAACTTCAGTGCTGGGGGAACTTGGTGGTGCTTTTGATGCTGTGTGTTGACTATTATTTTGGTTTTTTTTTTCTTGGCCTGTCTGGGAGCTATTTTATGCTTTTTAATGTAAGCAGTTTTCATGTTAGGGCTGTTTTTGGAGTAGAGATCTTTGATTTGTATGTCAGACTGGCTCCCCCAGTCTGTCCTTGCTCAGCAAGGAGGATGCTGGTTTGTTGTGCCTGTGGGGATGCAGACTGTCCCAGATGAGATGGGGAAAGGTAACCGGCTTCCTTCTAGGAGGTATTGATGTACTAGTTGCATATAATTAGGAATGTTAACGAGGGCATTATTGTACTAATTATTATGCCTAATTATGGGGAAAAATGGAAAATTTCATGGCCTCTTCCTGCTAGACAGAACTTGCAGGCTTTCCAGAGACTAAATACATTAATTAATCTACTGTGCTTGTTTAAATATAAGAATATATTAGTATTTTGTGTTCCAGGGGAAAAAAAAAGAAACAAGAGTACATAACCTTTCTAGTGCACCAAACTATTTAAGTAAAAACTAAACTAAAAATAATTGTGGAGATGCTGTTTTCAGTGCTCCAGTTTTTGAAACAGCCCAGCAAGCAGCCAGAGGAGAAGAGGATATGAATTGGACTACGGAGAGGAAGGATGCAATGGAGGAGAGGAGACAGAAAGGTTTTATGTTGGTTTTGGTGGCAAAATTGGCTTATTGTGAAATGCTGGGGTAAAGAAGGGTGGACTTGGAAGGACTTTGACTTTTAAGGGGGAGAAGGAAGTTGTCTGGGAAGTGGAGAGGGGCTACCAGGGATGCAGCATGAGCCTCCTCAATACATTTGTTGCTTCTAATGCAGTTGGGTGTTTGTAATCTAGTTGAGCAGACTGTAAATGAGATGGTTTGGTTTTTTGTAGGGTTTTTTCCCCCTAAATATTAACTCTGGCTTTCTTACTATAAAGACTTTTTATCTGCTCTCACACCTCACGTTGGCAAAGTTGGCATAGAACCACATCAGTGGTGTCCACAGGAGAGGCACATGAGAAGCTTGACTCAAAAAGCAGGGTCCTCTCCTCCATGTGCTCATTTCCCTACCATGCAGAGCTGATAAATGGTCCTGTACCATGTGCAATATCCCGTGGAGAACTTTCTTCAGCGCACGCTGTCGAGCTTGTTTTGAGAGACGGCCAATCCCAGAGTATGTCAGGGTTAGAAACCTTCCAGCAGCAATTCAGATGAGGGCAATGGTGTGTATGGAGCATTCCCCCCCAGGTCCGGACTGGGATCTGTGTTGTGATAAACCGTTCAGAACCTCTGGACTCTGATCCTGAATCTTGACTCTGCCCTAACTCCCCAGGAGTCATAACTGGTAAAGCGCACGTGCTTAAAAGCTTGGGTGGGTGTTCATTTGTAAACGTTCATCAGCTTCTAAAATCACCCTAAACCAGCTCAGTGGTTTATTGCAACCAGTAAAATTAATTGCAGTCCCACTCTGCTCAACTGGTTTATACGCCGAGAATTTTAGGTGGCCACATATGGACATAGGGTGTTATGACCTATTGAGAATGATGTGAGCTGTGAAGAACTTCCAGTATGGGATTTGGTTATTACCAACTGTAGCTCAGCTTCCTGTTACTGCTGCTTTGTATGTGACTGGAGTTCCCATCCTGATCATCCCGTGAATCAAGTTAGGTTTTAAGAGGACAAGAACTCCTTAAATTCTTTTTCTCAGAGTTGATTTGCACGAGAGGGTAAGAGTTCTGGCCCCACTGGACTACTTTGGAGTTACAACAGTTGAATGCTTCACTTGATGGGAAGCTTTGAATGGTATCATTTTAAGTATGAAGCATTTGAACTTTGAGAAGTAGCACTGAACACTTAAACTACCTTGGGTATAACTTGGCCCATTTGCACCCCTTTCAGCCCTGTCAGAATGACTTGTTTCTGAGAAATCAGTGGTGTGTATTACAGAGAATTACAGAGAAATCATGCAGTCAAGAAGATCTTGTGCACCAACCATCTCGAGTTGAGCACTCCAATCAGTTGACTCAAATATTCATTATGAAAGCAAACCCCTGCTGATTGTAATGAGAATTTTGTCTGCATGAAGCTTTTGTGACTGGGTCTCGAGTGGTACTTCTGACTTCTTAAGGGTGTTTTACAATCTTTGCTCAAAGATAATCTTCCCTAAAAATAATGCAAATTGCTCTTGGAGCCTCATTTAGAAGCAGTGGTATTTTTCCGCTGGGTCAAATGGACTTTGGATCAAGATAGAAAACTTTTTCTTGTGTGTTTCTTTAGAATATATCTTTTTTTAGCTTGCACGTGTCTGTACTGCACATCAGACATACAAATGGTCTCTGAATCATGCAAGGTTAATTAGGATAGCCATGTTACGAGCGAGTTAATTAGACGATCTAAGAACTCACCCCTCTTCTTGAAAGCCATTCCAGACAAGTACAGTTTGCAGATCACTTAGTTGCTTCTCATTCAATCTGGACACAAGGAAAAAAGGCTGCAGTGAGCACTTTATTGCTTGACTGGTTTAGAAGGGTTGCCACTTAAGACCAGAAGCTGCCAAGAAAAGCTTGTTGGATCTCCAGTCTTTTTTCTTCTGATCAAAAAGGCTTCGAATCAACCTTTTTTTTTGACAAACCTAAGTTTTTCTGGGAGCTTTTCTGGAGTGAGTCTACCCAGCTTTACTTTTTTTGCTAGCCATCACTAAAGCAATGTATTCCTTGAGGGAGCAGTGAATGGACAGAGAAATGATGACAAAATACTAACGATACAAATGATAATTAGAGGTTGGGAGTATGGATGGAGGAAACCAGGGAAACTAGAAATCTGGAGGGGTTGTGTAGCTCACAAGCACAAAAAGGTGATAAAGGGCTTGAGTGACTTCTGGGGCTCTCACCCACAGGTCTCTGTGGCCCCGTGGTGGAGAGTGCTACTAAGAATAATTATAATAATAATTCACCAAAACCAGATATTGTTTTAATAGGAAGTGTGGCAATGGTGGTAATTGTCTATAGTCGCAATCTCTGTCTTGGCTTGGAAAGGGATGTGCTGTCTCTTGTCTTGAGATGTGCTGCATCTTGCAAGATTTTTCAACAAACTGGAGCTTTTTGCAGTCCTGAACACACCTTTATGTAATAATAAAATAAATTTTGCAAAGCATTTTTGCCATCGAGTAGGAGAAGCAGCTCTGTAGGATGGAGAGACCTGACTTGTAGGAGTAAATGGAATGAAAATCATAAAGCACTTTTTTCTTAACCTGATGAAACTCCAGTAAAGACACGAAAAATTCTGGGTTTTTTAACCTGCCAAGTGCTGCTTATCCCCATGAATATGCCATCAATCCTGTAAGATTGAAAGTTGCTGGATTTAAGTGGTGGAAATGGCAGTAGGCTTTGCACTTAACAGAACTGGTTTGTGAATGTTGGCAGCCCTTAATTAGCCTGACATAAATTCCATTAAAGAACTGTGCCAACGGACAAAGGATTGGTGAATGAGAACCCCAAGTATTGAGCTCAGCTAGCAAAGGGTGTTGCTAATAACCAGTTGTTAATGAACTTTCTCCGAAGGAAAGAGAGCATTGCACAAGTTGAGTGCAACTTGAGTTTGGCAGACTGTTGGCCAGACGTAAAACCACATAAAGTTGATGCTAGAAGATAAAAATAATAATCCCTGGGTGTTTTCTGGCTTTACACAGCTATAGAAGCACTCAGAACGTGATGCCTAATTGCAGAAATCCAGGTTTGGCTACTTGATATCTCTCTTTTTCCTCTTGACAATCCAGCGTTTGCATCTTTTGGTTAAACCTTCATCCACTAACGAGGCATTCCTTCAAATTGCTGAGAATTAGTGAAAACAAGTCACTTTGGGATTGTTCTAAACCCCAGCGAAGCCAATGCAAAGGCAACAGCGCTTGTACCATATGTCTTTGTTTAGGTCCTTAAGAGGATGACAAATTATGAAGGGTTATTTATAATGCAACAACACTAAAGGTGTAAATTATGGAAGACAAGTATATTTTTTGTATGTTTTTTAACATATGCAGTATATCAGTTTTAAGTCTTGGTCTGAGCTGTTGTAAAAGTTCTCGATAGGTTTTTTTTATCAGTTCCTTCAATCCTTACGCATTCATCAGTTCTTAAAAGTAGTCAAAAGTCACTTTAATCCTTTGTTTTATGGAAAAACCAAAGTCTGATGTTTTTCAATATTTATTAAATTCTCCAGAGAGCTTAGGAATTAAAAGTAATTGTGTATTGATTAAACACTATTGCATCCCTTGGAGTAATAGTAGAGATTTTTTTTATATAGTGGAAAAATTCTTACTGAAACTTTTGTCTTGTGGAAAAAGAAATTCTTCTACACGAGGTGGCTTTTATCCATTAGGAAATGGGCTTGGGCTTCACAGGACTGTGAATATTTCCTTTTACTGATCATTTCAGGATGTGTTAAGGGGCTAGAGTCTTTGCTGAAACAGGCAAAAATTCCAGCAGGCCTAGTTTTACTGATTTGCTTTGGTTTTAATGTTAAAATAGGACAGTTTTAGCCATTTGGAGTTTTACTTTGGCTTTGGAGAGCTCGATGGCTGCTAAAACTTGTGGCATTAAGGGACTGAGACGTTTCTGTGCTAATGTCTTTTAATAGTAATGCCTGGAAATGGCAGTAATTCCTTGATAGGGTTCAGGGGAAATGCAAGAATATTTTATTTATTACAAAAAAAAGGAGGTAAAAGCACTGTCCTTTTTTTTTCCTTTAATGAAGAAGTGCCAATTAAAAAAAGGCAGGTTCTGGAGCAAGAACTATGTTACTAAGAGGTTTTTTTTGGTTAGTTTTTTTTAACTTACTGTGTTTGAGGGCTCAGGAAGCATTTGTATAGAAAAAGACGACCTGCATATATAAAAGCTTTCTGGGAAATGTGATGCTTTTACATTATATTAAATACCTTTTAGAAGGGATGAGTGCCTTGGAAATGTTTGTCCTCTCAGTGCTTAAAAGGCTCAGCGTGCACCCATAAGGTAGCAGGGCATTTTAGATCATTTGTATATATTCATCCCTGATCTCTGTTCCTTTCCTGAAAGTGTCTCTATTTGCATTCCTAAAACATTCCCCCCAGTTGAACAAGAAGCTTCATGCAGTGCTTCCTAAATTAGAAAATGCTCTTTTTAGTCAATTATATTCAATTGCTTTTTTGTGTTTTGTTTTTTATTAATTACAGAAATGCATTTTAAATGGTTTTAAAATAAAATATTAATAAATTTTCTTTTAAACCTGTAGTCCTCTAGTCTGGTGCATCCCCCCCCCCCGTTCATTAAAAATAATTTGGATATAAATGATACTGTACCAGAATTCAGCTCGGAGCACTAATTACATATAAAAGCTTTGGTTACGCTAAATGTTCAAGTACTTGTTAAAACCAGACCATTCCCAATCATCATCATTAGCATGGTTATTATTAAAGAACATTAAAGTTTATTTCAAGGAAGCTCTGACTCAGGGGAAGACAAATCTCTGCGAAGAGAACTGAAAAGGCTGAACATAAAATCTTCAGAATGAAGAGAAGGGGGGGAAAAAAAAACCCCAACCTTCAGTCTAAATGTTTGACAGAAGTTTTTTTGGGAGGGTTTGTCTACAGAGTTGGAAAAATGGGACACTAAGAAGATTCTTTTATGCAATGAGTATACAACATGTAGGTTTGTTTTTTTCTATATGCACTTGGAATACATAGAACCTTCCAGTGCAGGGTAACTGTAACCTACTATTTGTCTTCATCTCTGTTTAAGAGGCAACAAAAAAAGAACTAATCTAGGTTTGTGTTTTTTTGTGTGTGTATATACCCACAGACTAACCACTGAACTATCCATAGTAGTTTATTGGACTTGACACAACTTTATAGCCACTACAGCTACTTAAAGCCAATAAGCAGTTTTAGTTACATGCTGTAAATACTTTATAGTAACCTGGAACCAGTTGTCACTCCCATGACGGCTGCTGGTTTTATTCCAGCACCCTTCAGTGTGTGTTTTGGGTTTATTTTTCTTGTGTAAAGTTATTTTTCTTAAATTCAAACCAAAGCCCTTTTCCATTAATTAACAGCTACTGGCAAAACCTTCATCCTCTATTTAGGTATTTATGGTCCCTCTTTATTTTGGTGAGTAGCAAGGTTGTATCCCTGAAAGAATCGGCTACAAAAGGTATTTTGAGGAGGCTTTATTCTTTTATCTAGGTGAATAAAAGCTCATAGTTGAGGTAACAGGTCCTGTGAAGCTGAGCGTGAAATAGGGGAAGGAAGCAGATGCATTTTTACAGTGCTGTAAAGTAAAAGCTTTGTAAATAAGCGCTAATTATAAGCACTAATCACCCCTCTGTTGGGGAACAAAACCCAAATCTCTATCAGTTTAGGATGCTTGGCTTTCTGTAAGCTGGGGTTTTTTTGAATAATCCGGTTTATGCATTTATTAACCTATAAATACATTTTTTTTAACACGTCTCAATGACATTTAGGTATTTTATTAACCACAATAAATGCCAGAGAAAATTGAATTAAGCGAGCTTGTAATGTGCTTTACTACCAGTTTTAAAATTTTGCTGAGCTGTAAATGGTCCTGCTTTATATCAAGAATAAATTTGTTTGAAGACTACAGGAGTAATTTCGCCCCCCTCCCCTTCATTGCCAGAGGCCCTGACCTTTCTGTTGATAGCTGGTTTTTTAACAGCTTCATCTAAGTCTTACTCTTTTTGCTTCTGTAGAAATTTATCTGCCTTGAGCAGTAGTCGTAGCCCCAGCAAGAGAAGGGAGGCCGTTTAGGGAATGGTACAAAATACCTTCTAATGCTGCAAGATGGAGAGCTGGGAGGATGCTGGAGGAAGTCATAACCACTCTTGATTCCACAAATGCCTTGCAAAATGCACACACCATCTTTTTTCCTTCGATTCCTCCAGTTGCTGCAGTCACAACCTCAAAATGGGTACTAGGTTTGCCCCAGGATGTGAGGGGAAGAGTCTGATTCCAAAAGTGAGCTTCATGCAGATGAGAACTTTCCCTTCATTTGCAGAATAAAATACCTAACTTGAGCAACTGCAGGGGAGGCACCAAAACAGATTTTTCTAGATAAAGTTTTTTTTGAGTCATTTTAATTGGAAGAGACCTTCAAGATCATCAAGTCCAGCCATGAACCCAGTACTGCCAAGGCACCACTAAACCATGTCCCTCAGCACCACATCTCCCCACCATTCCAGGCATGGGGACTCCATCACTTCTGTGAGCAGACTGTTTATTCTCTGGTTTGCTCTTTGGTTGCCAAAGTTGCTTATATAAAAGGTCATCCTTTCCTATTTATCTCCCTTTCTTATGCCTCCTGTGCAACATGGAGCTTGTAGTATTTGTTGATGTGTCCTGCTGCTTTTGGCTGCTAGTGATATTGTTCACTTCCTTCTGCAAGCCTATTTTTTTTTTTTTTTCAGTATTTGTGTATGAGAAAGGAAAAGCTGGAGTTAACAGTGTGGTTTTTCTTGTGAACCCAATTTTTTTCCCAGTAAATGAAGTCCAGTGACCTCTATTTCAGAAAGCCACTTCATTTCTACGGTACCTAATCCAGTGCCTAAATTTAAGCTAAAAATTGGTGGAGCACCTTTCTGGGTAAAGACACTGATTTAACTAAATCTGGATGAGTCTTTTAGTTCTGTGATCATCCCCTGGGACTGACTGCATGGGCAAAACACCACCTTCCCCTGGGTTAGGCTGCTAAAGTTGAGGAGCTCTGTGTAGCTGAGAGCAGAAATGTAGCTGCACATTAGGAACGTGCCCTCCAGTGGCATCGCTTCAGGTTTGGTTTGCCAACTTCTGTTGCTCCTGCTAGTTCCAGATGAAAGCTGCAGGATGCATCAGGCTGGGGTTACCAACAGATTAGCTTCAAGAATCTGCTCAGAAGGTGTAAGGCTGAAACAGTTAAGTGAATTTGTGGCCCAAAATGTGAAGAGTGAAAAATGGTGGCAAAGTGGTGTTATAGAATCAGAGTCATGGAATGGTTTGGATTGGAAGGGACCTTAAAGATCATCTGGTTCCAACCCCCCCTGCCATGGGCAGGTATGCTTCCCACTGCACCAGGTTTCTCAAAGCCCCATCCAACCTGGTCTTGAACATATCCACTGATGGAGCATCCACAACTTCCCTGGACAACCTGTTCTAGTGCCTCACCACCTTCAGAATGAAGAAATTCCTCCTAATCTTTAATCTAAATCTCCCCTTTTCCAGTTTAAAGTCACAACTTCTCATTTTAGCACTACAAGCCCTTTGGAAAAAGTCCCTCCCCAGCATTCCTGTAGCCCCTGTTCAGATGCTGGAAGGCTGATTGCCAAAGCTCTTTGCAGTCCATTTCACGGGCACGTTGGCTACGGGCCAGTCCTGGGACTACTTCAGCTGGTCTGAGAGCCTGCATTGTTTCTGTAGAGCTGGAAGCAGTAAGGAATGACAAGTAAACAAGGCTGGTGTGCTATCTGTGCTTTATTTCTGAAGCGTTTCTGAGTGAGGAGGAAGTTGGCTGGAGACGGACGCATCTGTCATCTTGGTTTCTGGTGAGCACACATGAACTTCTTAGCCTAAAATATGTTTTTATCTTGTCTTATTTTATGTTTGTTCTTGGAAGTGTTGTACGTGTGATAAGCTTATTTTTGTTTAAACCCTTATGCTTCTCAGTAGGCTGGTTCAGCGAAGAAATAACCTTCATTTCTGGCATAACATAAACCGTCCATCATTCAGAATTACTGTGAGTGATGCCCTCTATGAGCTGAAATGCTTTCTGTGGGCATCTATCTCAAAGATCTGGCATTGACCACTTGCTTAACTGCACTGAACCAGAAACCAAACACCGGCTGAGTTTTCTTGTCATCCTCTCATTTTTATTGTTTTCAGAGTAATGACTAGCAAGATCTACCTACCATTTTCTATTCCCTTTGTTTTTCTCCTGACACTGGTATGAATAATGCTTACTGGCCCAGCTTTGATGAACACCAGTGTTATCTTCAGAGCATTTACATATCCCAGTATTTATTCCGAGGGAAAAGAAGACAGAGCCGGTGTGACCAAAGCGTGCTTTATGATAGTCTTGAAATGAGATTGCTCAGGAGAAGTTTTTAATAGCCTGTTGGACTCTGAACTAAATACCCAGGTGTAGGAGGGGAAATCCCACCACCTGAGTTCCATCAAAGCCAGGCAGATTAAACTTCTGGTCTCCCCAGTTTAAGAGGGACAGGGAAATACTAGAGTCTGATGGAGGCTATGAAGATGATGAAGGGATTGGAACATCTCTGATAAGAAAAGGCTGAGGGACCTGGCGCTGTTTAGCCTGGAGAAGAGAAGCCTGAGAGGGGATCTGATGAATGGTTACAAATCTCTGCAGGGTGGGTGTCCAGTAGAAGGGGCCAGGCTCTTGTCAGTGATGCCCTAGGATAGGACAAGAGGTAAAGGTAGCAACTGAAACACAGGCAGTTCCACCTCAATTTGAGGAGCAACTGTGAGAGTGACAGAGCCTGTCCGGGGCTGCCCAGAGAGGCTGTGGAGTCTCCTTCTCTGGAGCCTTTCCAGCCCCCCTGGATCTGTTCCTGTGTGGGCTGCCCTGGGTGACCCTGCTCTGGCAGGGGGGTTGGACTCGATGCTCTCCAGAGGTCCCTCCCAACTCCTACCATTCTGTGGTTCTAAAGTCCTCTAAATGCTGCTGCAGGCCAGCATTCAACACCATGTTTTCAACACGAGATGTAAAAGGCTTAAAAGACGGGAAAAAAAAAACCCAACCCAAACAAACTCAACTTAAAGGTCAAAGCAATTGAAATGGAAGTACTTTGAGCCTGGTAATCTCTGATGGTGTTGTATGGACTGCAGCTCTGTATCCCTGGGTCACAGTTTTCTGCCATTGATCAGTGTTATTCTAAATCACTTCCCTTCTATAGAACCTGCTGCTCACCTGGACTACCTGCTACTGGGAGGTAGACCACGGAGAGGAATCCAGCAGCGTACCCATCTCTGTAGTGAGGGCAGAGATCACAGGGTACCCAGGCACAGAAGTCCACGGGATGTTATCCTGCTCGTCACACGAGATGAGTTCATCAAATACTTCACCTTCAGCTCCTCTCAGATACTTCTAATACTTCAAACCAAACCTGTTTTGGACTAGCACAAAATACTTAAGTTAGAAATAATTGCTTTCCTGGTATGTTTTTTTTTGTTGGTGATATTCATCATGTTCTTATTCTACCTTCTTTCTTACTCTCCCAGCCTATAATTACTTTTTTGAAGCAGAAAATCTGTACCGAGACAAAGACAAGCGTACAGCTGTCACTTCAGCCCTTAAATCCAGAAGAACATTTCCTGAGCTGCAACCTAATTAGCAGTGCCGTTGGTGCGAGCGCTGGGCCCAGTGCAAACTGGTTGATCTTCCATTTAGTTTATTTGTTTTTAAGCACTGTAGCTGGAAGCATCAGGAAATGATGACAAATGCAAGTTCCAGCATTCCCTTAATAGGGTCTTTTTGGAGATTATTGAGTATTACACAGGCGATTTGAATGCTTTCCAGCTGACTTGACTTGATGCAACGTCCATGCAGATACACAATGTTTCTCTTGGTGGCTTGCTTTGGGTCTGGATCACAAACTACAAATGAAGAGGCATCTGGTTTGAGCTGATAATACCCGTGAAGTAGTTGCATAGTTGCTACTGTCTCCCAAAGGACTTCTTGGGAAAAGCATCCAGAGAAGTGGAGTTGCTGAACTGTTCCCCCCCAGGCTTGGTGGTACTGTGACCATGGCAGGTTGGCCAGGTTCTCACACAAGGGTTTGTGCCAAGGGGCTGCAGAACAGGGACACGGTCAGAGCTGAAGATGGGAACAGAATTTTAAGTGAAACCAAGAAGCAGACTTTATTATAACGTTAAAGTCTGTCTGGAATTGATGGAAAGCAAGGAATTCCTCCTAGTTTTTGCGTTGTTCCCAGCACACCCTGTTGTATCCTGGGAGTTAGAAGCTGCTTGCAGTCAGAGCTATGGTGGGTTTCGTTGATGAGTTCTTTGTTTTGATTTGAAATACTCTTGCTCTTGTCATCTAAAATCAGTACTACTTTCTGTAGTCGATTTGTCCTGACTTGTGTGGTCTTTTTAATGTATAATTCAAATATTTTAATATTCCACTAGTCTCTGTGTTATCTTTATCGTGTTGGTTAACCTCTCAATGCTGTTTTGCCTAATCACCTGGCCAGTTGCCTCTTACTTACAATGAAAAAAACCTGATTAGTTAGAAAGAATCTGAAAGATCTTGGCGAAGCAGAATCTTGAGGGTCAGTTGTTGGATTAATGCTTATATTCATTTTGAAGTTCATATCCTGTCGCACGGGTGTAGAGCTCCTTGAGCAATACAGGAGGCAGAGGTGGGGAGAACATCTGATCTGAAGATGAGTTTGGGTGCCTGAAGTGTGGATAGTTTCACTCCTGTCTTTGGTCTAGTAGGAGTTAATTAAATGGCAAACTAGAGGCTCTTGGAAAAAGTCCCTCCCCAGCTTTCCTGAAGGGAGCTTACAAGAAAGCTGGGGAAGGACCTTTTACAGGGGTCTGTAGTGACAGGCTGAGGAGTGATGGCTTCAAACTGGAAGAGGGGAGATTTAGATTAGAGATTAGGAGTAAGTTCTTCACTCTGAGGATGGTGAGAAACTGGCACAGGTTGCTCAAGGGAGCTGCGGAAACTCCAGTGCTGGGTGCGTTCAAGACCAGTTTGGATGGGGCTTTGAGCAACCTGGTCTAGAGGGAGGTGCCCTGTCCGTGGCAGGGTGGGGGTTGGACTAGATGTTCTTTAAGGTCCCATCCAACTCGAACCATTTCACGAGTCTATGAAATCTCCAAGGTACACGGAACACTTATTTCCCCTAAAGATGCTGTGGTTTTGCTTTTTGGTGTTTTACTGCGCTAATGAAGGGCCATAGTTCATCTGGAAATCCACGAGTCTCCAAGATGATGCTTGGGCTCACTTTGAAGTTGTAAAAATGCAGATGGTTCATTAAAATACTCCATTTTTCCATCCTTTAGAGATTAGCATGCCAGAGAATAGCTGTGCTGCCCAGCCGGGCTTGTCAAATGGCTCTGGAGCTGGGCTCATCCCAACCATCTCTGGAGAACATTAAAACGTTCACTTGCCTGCTTCTGTCAGAGTTCCCAGAAGACCACAGTAGTATTTACTGTTTTTATATATATTTATATATATTAAATATATATATAAAAATAAGGACTGAAGAAATTACTCCTTTGTAGATTTAACAGCAATGTAGCCTAGAAATGGATTATTGCAAGTTTTATCCTGATGGCTAAACAGAGCTATTAAAACAACCCATAGTTTGTTATCTTCATTATAATGCAAGACAAAGTGCCACTGTCAGGTGATGCCCTGGTGTGGGGCATCATCTGGTGGTTTTTTTCCATGAATAATATCATGAAATGCCTTTACCTTTCCAGATCTTGTCTATCCACTGAGACTACCACGCTTGGCCTCCGTCGCAGTGGTGGCCTCTTCTGCTGAGCCCGTAACGCTCGGGGAAGAGAGCACGAGCTTAAAATGCTTTGAGAGCTCAATTTGTCCATTTAATGAATGCAGAGCAAGATAAATAACGCATGTATGCATATGTCACTGGCACTTAGGCATGTGCATGTCAGCGTTGATAAAGTAGTGAACTCCCAGTGTTTCCACCAGATTAGTGCCCGTCTCTTCAGCGAAGCAATGGGGAGGGGTGTGTGTGCGTGTTCACTTAGCATCATCAATTTCTGTTAGGACCAGGTATTATTATTTTATTTTTGAAGTGGGTCAGACTGGAAAATTCATCAAAAGAAAAGCACACATAGGCAGGAAAAAAAAATCCAGTGCGTGTGTTTCTTCTGCATGTGGCACTGCCACTCGACAGCCTCTTCGGAGGAGGGATGGGAGGGTTCCATGAGCTGCAGAAATGTTTTGTGCCTACGGAGGGGGTGAAGGAAGAGTTTTTTAATATATATATGTATATGTTCTTTTTTTTTAAAGGTTATTATAATGAAATGGACTCTTGTTGCGTTTGATCACAAAAGGGTTTCTTAACGTGACACTCAGGAGCATCATTTTCTTCTCTTGGGCAGCCATAGTTCACAGTTGCTTTGGCAGTTATATTCTATTTAATCTGTCAATTTTTTTGTCCTCGCATGGTGTAGCTGCTGTGAAAGAAATTGGAGCCGTTCTACTATGTGCTTTGATACAGTTTGTAAAAGGCAAGGTGGGAGACAGTAAAGCAAACACAGCATGCCAGTAATTTCTTTACCATCGCTGATGTTCCAGCACGGCGATTCTCTTTCCGAGGGAGCTGTCACGTCGTGCCTGGTGGCAGAGGACTGCGTTGTTTAAATGCTTCATTTTCATTTGTTTCCATCTTTTGGTGCTGCTGAGGAAACACACTCTGGAAGCTCTCACCCTGGTTCTTGTTTCTCTGGGCTCTCTGTTGGTCTGTGACAATGCAAATCAAGCTCCTGCATGTTTAGCTTCAGCTGCAGCTACGTTAATTGATCTTTGAAATATTCTTCGTGTTCAGATCTAGCCCTTAACGATATTCACAGTGCTCTGTGACAGACAAGAAGCTGCCTCGTTCCGTGATGCTGAAGGGATTTAGTTGAGTTTCTTTCATAAGGCAGATTAGGAGTGAGGGGGTTTGATTTATGGTGGTAATACTGTTGTGGCCGAACAGAGGTTGTCAGTGCCCGTGGAGGTAAAGGGGTTGCTTGTAAAGCTGCTTATAAAATCATTGTCAAATCCTCAGTTACTTAAAAAACCAGGAACAAACACAAAAAAAGCAACAAAAACCCCAAACAAAACCGCAAAGACCAACCAAACAAAAAACCCCTTACAAAACAACAACAAAAAATAAAACCCTAAACTACAAAACAAATCCCTCCAAACAAAACCACACAAAATACTATCAAAAGAAACCAAAACCAGCAAAAAAACCCCACAAACCATAAAAAGCCCAAATAACAAAAGCCACACAAACCCTAAACCAAACACCACCCGAAGCCTTCAGTCACTAATTAGGAAATGTATTAGATGTGGTCATCTCTGGTCAGGTTTTTTTCATCTCAAAAAGCCAGAGGAAATGAGAGAAGTTCTCAGTAGAATTTAGCAGCGCGCAGAATCAATCACAATCGTACGGAAAGCTCCCTAAAATGCCAGGGTGTTCCCAAGTGCAAAATCTGTCAGCTAGAAAATGTTACACCACTTTCTTAGAAACTATTCCCAAAATGGACTTGCGTGGGTGCTTTAGTGTTCCAGCTCTGCTTTTTGAACAAAATAAGTTTCTGCTATTATTTTTCTTAATTGGCAGAGTGTAGCATCTCTTCCAACTCCCAACTCTTGGACCTGATACTCAAGCTGTTTTCCAACCTTCTTAGTTTGGGTAGAGCCTTTGTAAAATACAAAACGTATTCCAGATGTAGTCTAAAGATGGTTTATAGTCTTAGCCTAGTAATCACATCAGACTTTCCATAGGGGTCTTCAGGTATAGAATGAAATGTATTGATGGAACTGTTTAAAGGAAAGAATATTCCCTACCTGCTCATTATAAAGTCCTGAGCCCCCACCGTTGATGTGGTCTCCAGCCTTGGTTGGAAGCTCGGTTTCTCCTGGAGCCATCGTGATTTACAAGCCCTGTGGGAAATATGTTCACTGTTCTGTCCCTTTCCTGTTATGCCCCCACTAAGGTAAATATTTCTTGGCATGGTATTCATTTCTTGGTTTATTTCCACAAAAAAAAATTCAGTGAACCAAAAATGATTCCTCTATGGGAAGTGCAGAGAGCTTTGGCAGAGGAGTGTGATGGCCCTTCATGGCCACGTGGTTTGAAAAAGGAATCACTTTTCAGATGGTTTTTCAGTCCACTTGACTCTTTGTGTTTTTAAATTCAGTGAAAATATAATAATATATAATATAATACTCTACATATTATATATAATACTCTGCATTGTAGGAGATACTTGGTTGTGGTTTAGATTAGTGAACAAGCTTTGTTTAATCAGTGTTTTCATTTTATTTAAGGCTTCCAAGTCCAACTAACAGTGACTTTTGTAACAGCTCAGTAAAAACAAGGCAACTTGAACAAGGCAGCAGGAGATTCTGTGTGTTTATTCCGCGGACGTTTCCCAGAACTGGTGCCAAATTCAGCATCTCTGGTGGAGCCTGATGCAATTTCCTTGAAGTTAATGGAATTACACCAGGTCTGAGCCTGACTTGTGGTCTCTCTCCGTGACCTCGTGCTCGTCTTTGCTCTGAAACTTCTCTGTTGCAGTTTTTTAGATGGGATTTTGGCGTGTCAGGAAACCGGAGCGTATCTCGGGGTTTTAGTTCTTGCTGCTGACCTTCACGGTGTACTTCTGTCGATACTGCGACGTGGAACGGTCCATTAATTCTATCCAAATTCCATTTTTAATTTGCTGCATTATCTGCTGGTGTAGTAGCCTCCTCCTGTAGCACCTCCTGGCATAAATTGCACCGCAGCAATTATCGGTCGGAATTCAGCTCCGCGCACGCCACGGTGTTTTGTTCAAGTTATCAACACAACGCTGCTCAGAACAAATGCACAAACCTGCAGTTACTTGGGCCTTCTTGGAGGAGGTTCTGAGCGTGTTTTCATTAAAAAAAAAGACACTAAACATTCCCAGTGACCAGATAAGAATGCTATCTACCTGCTTGCTCTGCATGAATTAGTGTCTTGGTTGTATTTTTTCATTCCTCCCCCCTTTAAAGTTTTAGACACACAAATGTCAAAATAACTGAAGGATTTGCAAAGCCAAAAAAGAAGTTAGGAATTTAGCCTGTGACTATTGCAGTTCGAATATATTTTGGCAAAATGATTCGGTCTTTAATTACCTATTTTCTAGAGACCTGTCAGTTTGGGTATTTCTCCTGTGCAGGCTCCGGTTGTCTTCAGCAAGCTCCTGCAAGGGTCACCTGAGAGCCCTTCTCTCTCAGCTCTGTTTGAAGTCCCTGAACCTTTGCATCTCTTCATCCTGCTGCTGTCACATTTCAACGCACTTGGACCTGTTTTAAAGAATGGAGGGGGGGGGAAGGTGCAGTGAAATGAAAAGCGGTCGGCTGAAGGCTGGGCAGCGTGTCAGGTCCTTGGCTCTGGCTGTGGTTCATCTCCTGTCGCTGCCGTGCGGGTCAGGAGCTCTGACACGGCTGTACCCTGCGTGGGAGCCTGGGGTTGATGAGCAGAGATGTTATTACTGGTCAAGGCAGCTCTTGCAAGAAGCTTGAGTGCTTGTCAAAGAAAAAAAAAATAACCCAACAAACCAAACCAGGCATGCACCAGGAAATGGGTCTTTCCGATTAGATTTCTGAGTGCACATCAAATTCTGATGATTCCTGTTTGTGGGTCTGGTGTGGAAAAAGCCTGCTGTGATACTAGAGCCCTGAGCACTAGCTGGGCTCTAAATTTGGGTAGGAGAGGGGGGAAATGAGCACAGAAACAAAGTCTGTCTGAATCAGGCTGCTGGTGACATCTCGTTACGCTGATAAGTTACTCAGTGTGAGTAAGGAGATGTGACGGGCTGTCCAGTGTTCCCTGTAAGCAGTTCCCTCCAAATCCACGAGGGCTTTTCCATGGGTGGTCGTGGGAGGATGGCATGAGGCTGGCTCCAGGGGTGGCTGTGGTGGCTTGGTCTGCTGAGACAGAATGGCTTGAGATTGATAAGGTCTTCTCTTGGAAGCGTAGCTCTGGAAGTTCATCTTGTCTTTACGTTTCACAGCATGGAGAATAATGGTTTGAAATGCAAGGGCAAGTGTAGAGTCTGGCATCTGGGAAAGAATGACCCCAGGTACCAGCAGAGGTGGGGACTGACTTGTTAGAGAGTAGCATGGGGGAAAAGGACCTGGGGGTCCTGGTGGACAGTGGGATGACCCCATGCTACTCTCTAACAAGTCAGTCCCCACCTCTGCTGGTACCTGGGGTCGTTCTTCCCCAGATGCTGGGGCTCTTTAGCCTGGAGAAGAGGAGCCTGAGGGGTGACCTCAGGAATGCTTATAAATGTGTAAAGGGTGAGTGTCAGGAGGATGGAGCCAGGCTCTGCTCTGTGACATACAATGATAGGACAAGGGGTGATGGATGTAAGCTGGAGCAGAAGAGGTTCCACAGAAACATAAGGAAAAACTTTGTGAGGGTGATGGAACCTGGCCCAGGCTGCCCACAGGGGTTGTGGAGTCTCCTTCTCTGGAGACATTCCAAACCCATCCTGGATGTGTTCCTGTGTGACCTGCTCTAGGTGGTCCTGCTCTGGCAGGGGGGTTGGACTAGATGATCTTTCAAGGTCCCTTCCAATCCTGAACATGATTCTGTGGAATGAGTGTTGTGGTATGAGCTGCAGCTGTTGAAAGGGAAGCTTGAAAGGTCCTGATATGGAGATTTCGTGGTCCCAGTGTGACACGTAATCCTCCTCCTCTCATATGTATTGAATTGTTGGCGTGTAGTGATTCAGCCCAGCTGCTGTGGGCTTGTCTTAAGAACTCCATGTAAATGTTAAGTTCCTTATAGCAGTTTATGCTGTTTATACCATAGTGCCCTCAGCTTCTTAGGGGCTCCTCTGCAGAACGCTGCTGCTGATATCCTTGCATCACTGGAGCTGTCCATGCGCTGCGGTTTCTACTGCGATATTACTTTCTCAACAAAGTTTTTAATAGCCTTAATTGCCATGGAGCTTTCCCTCCCTTTCAGTAGGAGATGACGATGAGCCCCAGCCCTTGGGAGAAAGTCCCTTTTGGCATTTTCACTAAGACTTTCTGCCAAATTCTGAATAACTGAGAGTGCCTGGTTAGATAGAATTCCCTGATTTTGGCACTTGGCTAGAAAGATGCAAGTATTTTTAAGGCTGGTCTAGTTAAACTTGCTCCAGTGCCACAGATAAAGAAACTTTCTTAATGTATTTTCCATGAGAGAAAATCCAGGTGCAGGTTGCTCTAAGAGCACGATTTGTGGCTCCACTGACTTTTGCAAAAGCCTTTGTGAAGTTGATGTTGCTCTCTACACGTCACCATTGTCTGGAGATAATGTTCACTACTTAATCTTGTGCTAATGCCTGGAATCTTTGGGAAATAAATCGTGGCTTATAATCTGTTACAAGAATTTTAGATTAATATGGCTTGCAAATAGGAACTCTCATTTCGAGCACATAAGCTGAAAACTGTCTGGGTAAGTGGAAAAGTAATTAACTTCGATGATCTTTGTGTATTTCTTTTCATAAAAACAAATCTGCTGCTCCAGTCTGTCATCCAGCTTGCAGAGCGTGGTGGCTCTGGTAGCTCTGACAGTTCCGACAGTGTTGGAAGCATCTGAATTTGCTCAGACAAAGCTTTCCCAAAGATAGCTGTAGGAATGCTATACGCTCGGTTCTGCTCTGGAGCCCTTCCTAATTTTGAAGGTATCTCTCTTATGAATTACATGAATCAAAATAGTTGTCTATTTTTTTCTTAGATGAAAACCATGAGGCTCACTTTGCTCTTTCAATATAAGATTTGGTTGATCAAGAAGCACATTAAGACAAGTTTCCTCTGATCACAGTGTCTGTTGGAGCTGACTTGCACTTTCCGGGAGCGGAGTCCATACAAAGTCAGTATCTTCCAGCATCTCTTCCCATTTCCTTTTATTAGTAGTTTTTAACTGTGGAGACTATTGCCATTTGAAAATGGAAAGAAAGTCACTTTGGTTGTAGTTGAAGCTATTAACCTCCAGTTAGAAAGACGTTGAGGTGTTTGGACCCTAATAATGGCTCTTAAGAGGAGGCAAGTTGTCTGCTGGGGCTGAATGAGCAGGCATTAAAAGGTGTGTTTTGAGATGAAGTGATAGCTGTAGTCGATGGCAAAGGTATTAAAGTAAGAGAATTGACAGAAAAGGAAGAAAAATATAAGTAAGCTCAGTGTAGAATCTGCTGGGGCTCTCTGGTAACTATGGTACACTTGAATAAACTTGAGAGAACATGTGAATTTTCATAGAGGTCTATCCAACTGTAGTATTAATGAGAAACCCTATTTCAGTTGATAATGTAGCTGTCCCTACATAATGGTCCATGTACTTTGGGAAATATTGCATATTCTTAAGTTCTTCCCTTATCCTCTTTTCATAAAGGAGAGAAGCAATAGCATGGGGCTGCAGAAGTCAAGAAGCTTGTACTGATGAAATGAGTTTTTAGTTGTAGTTTCCTGCTAATGATCTCGTGAGGAGATGCAGATGTACTTCTGGGACAACACGTGTCATAAAAGCTCCAAAAAAAATCCCCCATGGAGTTGCAGAAAACTCAGCTATGGTATTCAGGAGACCCTTGGCTGCTGTGTTTCTTTTGGTGACCCTGTTGCCCACCTGATTTTTCTCTATCTAGCAAAAAGGACATGCAAATGTACCTATGGACTTGTGTGTTTATGTAAATCATGCTTGAACCTTCCTGCTTGAGAGAACCGATTTGATGTGTATTCAGACAGCCCTGGTAAAATGCTCCAAATCCCAGGATGTTCCCAAGCAAGCAAAAGAAAAATTAAAATGATCAAAGATTAATATATTAGCTGAAATGAATTCAGCACAGAAGGAGTTGTCACACATCTTGGGGCCTGCTCACTCTTATACAGCTGTGCCATAGCTTCCCAGATGGCACAATTATCTTTCTAAAATATTGTGGAAAACTTTCATTTGTCACTTGGATTAGTGCAGTTGAGCTTTCCGTAAACACAGGCAGAGAGATCTGCCTCTCTGTGTTCTCTGTGGCAGTAATTAGCAGTAATTCACTTGGAATCAGAAGAATATTTAACAGGAATAAGGAACAAGTCAACGTCTTCCACTTCCACTGTGGAAATTGCTGTTCTGCATGGGTGTATCTCAAATCTTTGACATACAACCAGGGTTTTAGATGATTTACTTTTTCTGACGAGGATTTTATGTTCTCTTGACTGGACTGCCAGCGTTCACACATGGTGGGCACATTTTCAGCGTGGACTAGATGGATATAATTACAGTAATGTCTTGAATGTAATATCTAGGATGATGAAAATTGGGCTCCTTACTCTTTAATCAGGAAGGAAGCAATGTACCTTCTGGATAAACAGCCTCAGACCCATTTTGTACATCATATATGAATTTACAGAAACGATTGTGGCTAATCATGCCTGAAGTATCCAAGTTCTAAAACATAATGCTATTTACTTATTTTTTTTGGGGGGGGGGGGGGGGGGTGTGTGAATAAAATGCTTGAAGGTGAAGCCTCTAGGATTAGAAAAAGATTGATCTTGGGTTAGGAAAATAAAACATTTTACTGGTTTGTTAACATAATTTTGTGTTGTTCCTAGGACTTAATCTGTGCATGGCTGAATTTGAGTAAGAAAAATAATCAATAATAATGGAGCCTTGAATGATCTTGTTGAGAATGATAATCCAGCCGGTGGTCCTTATGGGTACTTGGGCTTTGTCTAAATTGACTTGCTACCTGTGGAAAAAAACTCAAGCTAGATCTTTGTTCTGTGAGAGGGCAGGGAGATACCTGCAGATTTATCATCTTCCCCATTTCCAGTATCTCCTTAATCAGCAGTGGTGTGACACCAAGGTATGGGAGAAGATAGGATGGGGATTGATGGATTCTTATTAGAGGCATTCTGCTCTGCTGGAGAATGAAACCTGGTTTGCTTTTCCTCCCTTGCTTTAGGAGAAGAGCTGTTTCCCTGCAGCTGCAAAAGGGGATGTCTGTTTGGTTGATGGGTTTACTATTGGAAAAACAAAATACAAACAAACCAAAGCACAGCTAAAAATAAACCCACTTGAGTCATACCAATTGAGTAGACTTGGGGCTCTAGGAAGGGAATGACATCCTCAAATAGAAGAGGAGAGAAGGGTGTTTCTCTGCAGGTACATTCATGCCTTTGGTGGCACAGAGAGGTAGGAGTCCAAGTGCTTTCAAGTACTTACAAGAGAAGATTGTGATGCAGAAACCTCTTGTCCAGATATATATACACTTGACATTTTGCTGAGTGAAACAGAGTCGGTAGGACAAAATAACACACCGTGGAAGTTATCCAGTCCTTAAATTTGATTTTGATTCTGGCAGGAAAATGAAAGCACTGAGTTGGGAATTAGGTCATCTTTGTGTTGGTGTCTGTAGGTGGTGAGCCTGGTAGCAGGTGGGGAAGGAGAAAGCCTGTCTGAACACCTCAAGCTACACTTAAAAAGTCTGCGAATGGGAATTCTTTGGCAGACTTTTTTTTTAATCTAAAAAAGATCAATTCATCAGAACAAAACCACTTCCACACACCCACCTACGCTTCGGTTTTCATTAGGAAAAGTATTTTTTGGAGTGTATTCAAGAATGGCTGAAGTTGGCAGAGATTGCCAGAGACCATCCGGTTCAACCCCTGTCAGAGCCAGGGCAGCTTGCCCAGGGTTGTATCCAGTTGGGTTTTGAGCATCTCCAAGGATGAAGAAGCTTCAACCTCTTCCAGTGCTCAGCCTCACAGGAAAAAAGTGTTTTCTTATCTTTACATGTACCGGTGAGAAGAGATTTGTTTGTCTTTACAACCCACCACTAAATGAGAGCTCCCCTGAGCCTGCACTTTGTCAGACCTGTCCTGAGAGATGCTCCAAGCCTCCAGACATGGCTATGGCCCTTGGCTCGACTCCAGTATGTCCCTCTTGCTGGTACTGGGGAGCCCAGAGCTGTGTGTGAGGGAATGAGGCATCACAGAAACACTCTCCGTGCCAAGTTTTTGTTAGGGTTACTCAGTAGTAAGGACTGCATTGATGTCGTTTAAAGAGCCTGAGGGGATGGCCAACGGGGAACAGATGACCTTCATTCAGTGGCAGGAAGTTTCCTGGAGGAGGAAGCTGTCCCAAAAGAGACTGGTGTTATTTTTGGAGCAGAGGGTGCGTTGGCAGGAGTCGGGTTTCCTTTTGGAACGGAGGCTGCGTTGGCAGGAGAGGAAAACCATTCCCCATCCAGGCTTCTTATTTATATCCTTGTTGTAACAGCGCTGAGAAATTGCACGCTTCCAAAGGCCTCTGGGGCAAATCTGGGTGATAGAATTTGTAAGAAACTTTTTCTATTTTCCGTAAGGCCATCCTGTATTCCTATATATATTTTTTTTGTGGATTTCTATTTGTTTTGATGGTCAGAGACAACTTCATTCTCCCTGCAAGTGGTTCCATCTCAATCAATCAGTAGAGCTCACGGGAGGAGGTTAAATGCTGTGCAAGCTCATTTCTGTGTGTCCCGTGCAGTTTTTAGCTCGGGATAACTAAGAGGGTCAACTTGGCATTGGGGTGGTCACCTCGAGAACTGGTGCCGTGAAACGAGCCACGCTGCAGCAACTGCTGTGCAGGGCACTCAGCTGCCAGCTCCACGTTCAGGAACAATAAATACAGGTTTTCATCCCAGTAATGAGTTTTCTGCAGCAGTGTGAAAACTCTGGGGTTTCTCGTTATCAGGAGATAATCATACTCTGGCAGTGGTACTTATCGTGCCCATTAAACGCCTCAAGGATGCGATTATTTTCTGATATCTCTCTAGCCTGTTAAGCTTTGTTGTTTACTTGTATTGGAGAAAGCATTTGTAGTCTGAGGTTGATTTTACTCCTCGTGGCAACGATAGGAATAAAGTGACCATGTGCTTGCTGGTATCAGGCAGCCGGATTAAAGCCCCAAATCTATTAAACTAGGTATTGAAGAAAAGAGAATGTATTTAAATGACCTCGTCTTCCTCTTGGATTTCAATAGCTTCCAGCATGCAGATGGTCTCAACCAGGCGAAGTTAACAGCTGTTCTGGAAGCAAACACAGGCATGTTTTTGTATCCTTCCTATCAAATAAATCAGGGTAGTCCTTTAACAGCTCTGAGACATCACCCGACTTTCTGAAGCAACCTGAAAAGTGAGATGACAATACAGTGGTTTTAACAGCAGTGAATATACCCAGGTTAAGAGATTGAATTTCAATAAAAGAGGGAACTATTTTGAAGGGTAATGACATGTAAGCAACAATGAGTGAATAATCTCCTGTCCTGGAGTTAAGTGGGGAGAAGTTTATTCTACTCTCCTCCTACCACTGTAGTCCCAGAGTGGATCTTTCCAGTGTCCTAGACGTGGGCATCATACCAGTCAGGGGTTTCTGGGAATTACAGAGGAAAAGGGGTCACATTTTATAACAAATTATCTAGGAAGAGCTCTTGAATACGTGGCTTACCCTGCTGCTATAGCACAATTTTTGGCAGGTCTGGCATTGCTGAGGATCTGGCAAGCAGCACTGCTTTTAAGCCCCATTATCCCGGAGGTTATACCCTTGCTGATGGGGCTCAGCCTTGGCCACCAGTGGGTCTGTCCTGGAGCTGGCTGGTGTTGGCTCTGTCAGACATGGGGCTACCCCTGTAGCCCCCTACTACTGAAACATTGCCACAGCAACCCAATACACCTTTCTAGTTACTGGGTAGGAAGATGTCACCTGCTTCTTCTGGGGACTTTCCTGCAGGGATGGGGACTTGCTGCTTGGGAGACCTTGTCTCCCAGATAACATTACTGTGCTGCACGGAGCTGTCGTGGAGAGCATGAGGTGGGAAACGGGCTTTATGGGATGTAGCATCAAACATATCCATGTGGTGCTTGAAAGGAAACTTGTGTGCTAGTTGTTGGAAGGTGTGGACATAGAGCACAACCAGGCAAATCGCATGGCCCCAAAAGAAGAGTGAATTCTAGCTTGAAGATCCTGTGAGACCCTACCAAGGAGGAATGCAATGTAAATAATGATGTAAATAGTGAATATCTGTCCGATTGGGACCTGAAAGATCAAAGTCACTGGGCGCTGTCATTGGTAAAGGAGGGTTATGCATCAGTTAATTAACTGGGGTGGATTAATAATGGGTGATCATTGGAGATAACGCTCTGAGTGGCAGTTCAAACCCGTTTTTCTTCTGAGGAAAAAAAATGTAGCTTAGGAAGTGAGTAGATTCTGTGCACATAGAAAAGAGGGTGAAAGAGCACTATTAAATCCACCCAGGAATTCAGTCTAAAACCAAATAAATAGGAAGAGATGTCTCTTCTTTTGCAGAATGTTGTTCTTATTACTGAAGATGTCATGGGTCAGCAGGTAGCTGGTGCAGGGAGGGTGGATGAAGAAGATGCTCTGCTGTCTGATGAGACCTTGTGCTTTTAAGCTTCAGTTCTATTATTGATTACAACATCTTCATAATAAATCAGGTACAAACCTCCATTTAATTTTCAAAGACTGCAAATTCCGTTTGTTCTACAACTTCTGAGTGACATAAATCTTTTAATGACTGTTAAAAGGATTGTTTCTGAGACAGTAACCAGTCATTCGTAATTGTCCAAGGAATTCACTTGTATTTAGAACATATGTGTTGGGTGAATGGCAATTTGTCAGCTGTCAATATATTGTGATTTTATTTATTTTTTCGCCCCCCCGATTCCCTTTTGTCTTTTCCTGGGGAAAAAACAATTCAAAGTTTTATTAAGCACTCACTTGTCGTGATGGATGCCTTATCCTAGTGTTGTTTTATAGACTGTAGTGATTTACAGAACAGCCAACCTGAGTTTCCCAACTGTCCATCGAGAAGACTTATCTGCTCACACTTGATAGAAGGAAAAAAAGCAGCCTGATTTTTTTCTTCCTGCCCCAATGTGTAGTTTGACTATCCCTCTGTGCGTGTTGATTGACCCTATCTTAGTGAAACTGAACTCATCCATTCAGATCTCAAGTGATCGATCGGATGTATTTCTTCTCCCCTGTCATTTTCCCTGTGCCTCCATAAAACTTTGGGGGACAAAACCACATTTGATAGCAAATTCTTCCAGAATACACACACACCACTAATCCTGTGTGACCAGGAGCTTTGTATTTTGCTCCAGGGTGGTCAGCTGCAATGTATAGAGGGACCCAGTGAGTGTTCTGGTAGTGGAGAACACAATTACAGTTGTGTAGGCTGGGAAGGGCTGTCCTGGGTTGAAGGAGAAGAGAGCAGGTTATGAACAAAGCTCAGTATTTAAACTAGCTGGGGTGTGATGTGCGTGAACCCCCCGAGGGAGCTGTAATTGCTATAATTATCCCCAAAATGACCTGTTACAACCACAAAAAATATATATATAATTTTTTTCATTATTACTTTTTTCCTTCATTATCTGTGATTCTCATTTGAAGCACATTTGAAATACTCATGTATTTTTTTTTGCTAGACTAGTAGGTATCATGAGGGTCTTCAGAAAGAGCTCATACTTCATAACCAACGGAGCTGGAGCGTTAGATTCCTCTCCTGTACAGCCGTTTCCCTCCTGCAAAGCCCAATGTCCATCCTAGTTAATTTAAAGCTGGTTTTGCCCCCGTGGCAATCGCTTCAACTGGATGATGTTTGTCACTAGAAAGGATCCTATTTGGGCTGTGTCTGATGTGCTAGCGGAGCCTTTTTAATGAATCCCACTTAACAGGGTGAATCAGTTTGGGCTAGGCATGATTAAGTTTGTGATCAAGAGCTCGACTAAGAATTTCGTAGTTGATGTTGATTAAGAATATTGGATGATAATTAATGCACAACTCCTGTCTTTTACGTGTCTGGAGAATCAAAACAGCTGAAAGCAGTGAAGAAAACACGAGGATTGCCAGCTTATTTGAAATATTTAGCTGTAGCCTTCTTATCCAATTCATAAATTGCCTGTGGACAGCAACAAGAAAGGCGTCTTCCGTTTAAGTCCATCTCTTTGTTAATTATCACAGGGAATAGAAATCCCATGAGGACAAGGAGGCTCAAACGTCTCCAGGATTCAATTTATTTTCTTGAATAAATATTATAACATATTTCACTGGCCTCCTCCCTTCTTAATTTCCAGGGTTGAAAAGCTTGGGACCACAACGTATCTCTTGTCATTTCCAGTTTGCACTTGTGGACACTAATTAAACTGCAAGTTGGTTCAGAGTCTTTATTGAATTTCAGAGGGGACCTTGCTTGGTATCTGAGTATGGGTGAAACCAGCCCTTGGAGTTCAGAGAGCTTGGATAAAGCATCTTTTGGGGTTTTTTTGTTCAATCTTTGTTAATAGAACCATCTTCCTGCTAATACCATAATGAAATAAAACAGTAACAGGATGAGTTATTGAACAGACAGACTTCAGCCAGCTATTTGCCTAAAAAGGTACAGGCTTAAAATAACATAAATTAGGAGTTACCTGCAAATAAATAAACTGGGCTTGTATTGCAAGAGAAGTTCTGGCAGCCCTGAATCTTGTTCTTCAGCTAAATGAAACCAAACTCAAAATTACTCTTAAATATGATTCTCCACGCTGCTGCAGAACCTTCATATGTTTTTTGTTTTCAGCTAGATAAATTAAAAATACAGAGCTTTATTTTGTGTTGCACTAAAGAGGAATGAAAACAATATTTTATGCAAATGAAATGTAGACATAATTGAAACAGAATAAGTACAGACATTAATTTTACTCTGTTTTAATTTCGTAGAAATCACATTTATCAAAAACTCACACTTGGAAACACCAGACCTCTTCTATCAAATTAGAAATGAACAGATTTACATAGCACTAAGTAACATGATTTGGCTGTAACACAAGAGTTCGGATCTGAATAGAGAAGAAAACTTTTTTTTTTTTAAATCAGAAGCTTTTGGGGCTTTTAAGGAGAGGGGGATTAATCTGCAGAGGTCTTCTAAAGCACCCTGTGAGCACAGCTGAACCCCTGCCTGGTGACTCCATCCATGTCAGAATAAGCAACCTGCAGTTTTTTGACTTGAGTTTGGAGAAATTAGCCCAAATCTCTTCTGAAGTGATACTTGAAATGATGTAATGTGATCATGTGGGTTGGTGTGTCCATCCCTCCCCACCCCGGAGTATTGTCCAAGGGCTCGTACTGAAGGACAGGGATGGTCTACATGGTCTACATCAGTCCTGATGCTCCAGCTGGGTCAGTGTGTATAGGCATGCGTGTACATGCTTATAATAAAACTTGCAAGACCTCAAAACTGTTCTCCCGTGGGGTTGGATTCTTTTGGTTCTGGTGGCATAAATGGATATTTTCCTGGCATCCCACCTCAGTCTCTCCATGGCCAGGAACCTCTTACTTGCTGTGCCACTCCAGCTTGCTTTTGAGATGAATGTCATGAGCATTGAGTAAGGAGAACTTGCTCTCTTTCTGAGGAGCATTATGAAGACAGAGGAGCCCAAATCTGTCACCTTCATATCCAGCCAGGAAAGGGAGAGAAGAGAGGTGGAAATAAATCCACGTCCTTGCTGATCCCTGTGGGGCAGTGGCATTGAGGTATTCCTGGTGCGAAAAGAGACTGGACTGCGAGGTTTAAGCAAATGATTTGTTTGAACTCTCAGGTTTAAGGCCCAAGCAGATCATCTGTTTGAAGTCTAACATGCCCCTGATGCAGGTTTTTATGGCTACGGTGGCAGAATGCACTATTGCAACTTAAAAGCAAGAATGCACTATAACAAATTAGAAAGCACCCTAAATATTATACATGTGTTAATCACCTATGTTTGCAGCCTTACAGCGTGCTAAATATTTGCTTACCAACTCCAGGTAAGGTTTCTCAGTCTTGGAAAAGTCACCTTGGTTGATGTCCTGACCAAGGGGGAAGGGTCTCCATACAGGTGGGTGTTGGAGAGGTGACTCTCAACATCTGAGCCAAACCCTTAGCACTTTTATCCCCTGGTTTCCGTGACTGATTAAACTGTTTGAATTACACAAGGTTGTGGCTGAAACCCTCCAGGAGGTTGCTGATGGGAATATGCCATCTGGAGACACAGAAGTTGTCCCCTGAACCCCCCACTGAAGCCTTCTAGGTTCTCCTTATCTTACTTTCTTGGGAAGCAATAGTGGTTTGAATTGAGATTTGGGACACAGCGTTCAAGGCTCAGCTCAGGTTTTGGTTCTTTGTGTGGTGCAGCATTGCCCTGTTTGTCCTGGAGCTTATGGACAACTTAAGGCTGAGCCATCTATACCACTCCCCGTGTGTCTTCTCTGCATAGATAGGGCCATAGACAAGCAAACCAGTGTGTTGAGTCATCTGCATTCACCAGATGATACTGAAAACTTGCTTAGGAGCTATGAGCCAGAAAATCCATTCACAGAGCATTTCAGAGGGATGTTCTTGCTACGGCATCGCACGCAGCCTCCACGCTCCCCGACTGCAGCCTCCTGCTTTGCTGGATGTCACGGGAGTGTGAGAATTGATGTGGCAGTTTGAAGGTCTAATTAATTACCGAGCGCAATCCAAAGATGAGTTTCCTGAGGTTACTCCAGGTTTGACTTTGGCTTTTGGCAGCGCAGGCATCCTCAGCGTGAGTCGCGTAGCCCGAGCCAAGGTAAAAATGAAAGTGCCTTTGGGCTCTCCGCTGGCGAGATGAAGTCCTTGTGGGATCTTTGATATTGCAGATGAAATCTCTCCTATCTTAAATCCTTGTGTCTCAGATTTCATTGTTTTGCAGTGGTTTGTTTGTGTTTTCCCTTGATGGTCGAGTCTGCACAGCCCACCACGGAGAATGTCAGAGCAGGGGTTGTACATCACGAGGGCAGGGTTGGAGCTGGTGGGAAATCGGATCCTTGCCCTTATTTTGGCCTGTTTGTGTATAACTAGTTGGTATGTGAAGCCTTTTAAAGAAGGTGAGGACTAACAAATAAAAATAATTAAACTTGTGCTTTTTGATCAAGTGTAAGTTCAAATTTCCTGACAGTTTAGTATATTCATGACTATTTGAAACAGGAAGTGTTGGAAGTATAAGGTTTGAGCTTTACGTAGCCTAATCAACAGATGTGTATTCCCTCTCCCCTTATTTTCCTGTCTCCCTTTAGACTTAGGAATTAGTTTTCCCCTTCAGCAGATTGTTTTTTCTTTATTTCTCCTACTTAGATACTGTAAAAAGTAATTAAGATAATCTTATCAAAGGAACATGAAACAGAAATTTAACTGATTAAATTTCAGAGCAATTAGTCATACAGAAGCTTTTGTGTAGACCTTCTGTGGATTCTGCACCGCTTGTACTTTCCATTTCCTATTTTACGACGGCACGAAGTTAGGAAATTGCCTTCCACAGAGATGGTAATTAACTTTGGTAATTAAAATGCCACCTTCGTAGCAGATAACCAGTCAACTTGAGGTCAATGACAATTTTTGATGCGACGCGTTTAATCTTGGGGAATTTCGCTAAGAAATAACGGGTGTAGTTTTTGGGGGAAGGGTTGCTGAGTCTGGGCATGGGGAAGTAACGTCTAACTTCAGGATGGTGCAAGGGACATTTGAATTTCTGCCCAGGCATTAATATTTAATAGGTGTAGAATATTGTATTTTAGTTTATCAAATTCTCTTGCTCTGTACGTGGGTCAGGTGGCTTTCTCGCTGCTTTTGATGTGCTATTATTCCATACTTGTGCTTCTGAAGATTCACTTTTGGGATGGGAAGTGGTCTTCAGGCAATGTACGCACCAAGCATCTGCCATGCATTGTGATGATGTCTCTCTTGAAGCTGATCCATTCCTTCAGTTAGAAGCATTATCTTTATGACCTAGAATTATGTGATCTATATGATGTTGTTTATCTGTGCGTAGTCTTCAGATTTGCTTTCTTTTTCACATAGAGCAAATAATAATGTGGCATTTCTGCGTCTCGCCAAGGTGGACCTAGATAATCTTGAGGCATCAAAGAGAACATGAGGACAAAAGCAGCTAGGAAATGTCAACTCCGCCTCTAGAGAATTTAACTAAATGGAACAGTAGGAAAACAAAAGCTTTTCCATTGTCAGAAGGGATGCCCTTTAACCATAGACTGAGCCGATGATTTTTCAGTGTGAAAGTAGAACTTCGTTTAAAAAGAATGCAATCAAACGTACTAAAGTACATTTTCATACATCTCATTTCGACGTGGCCTTGAGGAATGCTATTTTATCGGGGTTTTTCTTGCAAATGCACAAGATCAATTGCTGCCTGATGCTCTCTGCCATCTGTAAATCAAACCAAAGCCAGAACCAAAAAGTTCCAACGCCACAGATAATGCAGCCTGAAAGACACGGTTGTCATCGATCTGGAACAGTATATGGGAAAATGATAGGAAAAAAACTCCCAAGTAAAGGAAAAAAAAAGGTATAAAGAGGTGAAAGTGTCTTTCAACACCAGGATATAGAGGCTTGCTTTTTGTCAGCCAGCACAGAGAAATGGTGGGGGTGAAATGAAGGGTCCGCTGAACGCTAATATCAGAATAGATCTATAGTTCCTTGGAAGTCAGAGTGAAACTTTTCGTACTAAAACAAAGAAAAGCTGTTAAATATTTTGTGCAGATGTCGTTGCTTGCTCTCTAACTTTAGAGTCTCCTTTGAAATAGGAGGAAGATTAGTAACGAGATGAAAGTTGGCTTTAGCTAAAAAGAAATTAGCCCTTAAAAGGAGATTATTAATTACCGCTATCTTCAAATAAGATGGAAACGAGCCTTGAGGAAGTAGATTATCTGTGTTTGTAAGAACTGAGCCCAAGGTGTGTGTACAATGTATTCCAAGCCTGGAAAACCAAGGATCAGAGGAGCAGGTGGTAGGATGCTGCTAGTGAATAATCCTCCTAACCTCCTCAGTACTCAACCAGGACAAAAATGAGGTGGGGGGGGACCCAACCCTCTATTGCTGATGGCAATGAAACAAAGAGGAGATCAAAGCCACCAGAGCAGTGCTGCTGAAAGTTAGATGTGCCCAGTGCTAACAGCCTTGTTACAGAAATTTACTGTGTGATTCCCTGAAATCTCTTGATCATCACAGAATAATAGAGTGGATTATTAAATATTGTAAGGAACAAAATATTTAGACTGCGGTTCAAAGCGGTTTTTCCACGAGTATGAAATCATCAGAGGCTCGATGTTCAGAGTGTGGGGTGTCATCTAGAGAGCAGCTGAGCTTAATTCAATTGCTAATGCATGTGATAGATGCCCAGAAAAAAAAACCTCATGGCTTGGAAAGAATCTGGATTTAGTCTCTTGCGAAGCACATCATCATCATCATCCTCAGAATGACACAGTGGGGAAGAGCAGCTGGATGCTGCACAGCATCCTGGTGATCTGTGCTCTCACCCCGCTGCAGCTCGTGCTGGTTGGCCTGGCTGGGTGCACCACTGGCTTTCTCTGAAGGTAGGAGGTCCTCATCCCAGTTCTGAACCCACAGGTTCAGGCCTGCCAAGTGAAATACATATTTCTAAGCTCACTTTACTGAATACAGGGCACTATTGGTGCGTGCCACTTTCATTCCTCCAAGCCCCAATTATATTTTTTTTCCCTTATCTTTACTATTGAGTATTTCAGCTCAAGCAAAAAATACCTTTTTCTGCCTTCACTGGAGGAGGCATCTCAATGATACGTATCTCCATCTGCCTTTTATCTCCCTTCAAAAGCTGATGACCTGCTTAAATGGGACATTTTAATCCAAAACTCTTTTTTACTGATTTTTTTTTTTTTTTTTTTTTTTCTAACCTTGGGTTCCTGCTGTGAGGAGCCCTCTCTGAAAGTGGGGTTATCTGCCCCCAGGTTCCTGGAGAAAGAAGATTCTGTTTGAAGTGCTGCCTGGTCTAGCAAAAGGAGCCGTGCTTCAAAGGCAACTACTTGATTTATGCTCAGAGATGAGTTTTCTTCCCCATTACTGATGTCTCAGAGGAGTACCTGGCCATCTCTGGAGTGGCTGCAATCCCAAATAGGGAAAAGCCTGGAATGATGGGCTCCTAATTCACCTTTTCTTCTTGTAAAGCTCATTTGCTGGGTGAAAGGCACAGGATTGTGTGGACAGTGCCTAGAAGAGGAAAGGTACTTTGACACCACTTCTCCCCCAAGTTTCTGCTCTGCACAGAAGTTGTCCAGGATAAATAATAGGAAAAGAAATTGCAGTTAGTTGATGTAATGAATAAGGGACTTGACTGGTGCGTATTACTCTGATAAGGCTCAAGGTAAATGACACAGCCCAAGACAAGTAGAAAAGTTAGCCTGAATACAAGCCATTGTGACAAAATCAAGAGGTTTTAGAAAATTATTAAACCTTTCTCCAAGTAGAAGTTCAGGGCTGTCGCTCTGAATGTTAATGTCTCCCATAAAAGAGGTTTTTGTTCGTGAAGTCCGAGATCATACAATCAGCAGAAATTCAAAATTAATCTTTATTGTGTGATAAAGGACAAAGACGAGACAAAAGCAAAGATCTCTCTGAAGGGAGAAGTCAATGGGGGAAATAACGCTGTCGTATGGAAGTGTTTGAACGTCTGTGGTCCCTTCTGAGCTTTGCTGCGTGGAAAATAAGGTTTTACTTACCAGGAGCGTGGAGGTCTTTTTATTTGATGAGTGGAAAATCCAGGGAATCCTTAACAAGATGAGATAGTTTTCCCCTTTGTCCTTGTACGTGGCCGTGACCCTCTGTAGAATGTTAATAAACGTGAAAAGCCGTGCGGTGTGATCTGGGAGTAGCACCTAGAAAAATCCTATTAAATCATGAAGGAATTCTGGAGTGATTTCCATAAGTGAAACTGGAAGGTCTAGAGCCCAAATCAAGTCCTGGCTAAGATAAGGAACCTAACAATGTTGTTCTGCTGGCTTGGTGCTGTCATAGTTCTCAGCTTTCACCAAGCCACCTTGGTGGTTTTGCTGGTTGCTTTTGCAATCCACGGTGAGGTCTTTTTCCTTCTTAGGTTAAAAAAAAAACCCCCACAAAATGGTCTGTCTTCTAATTTTTGTGACTTGGTGACTAGGGCTCATCACAGCTTCCTGATCTTCTGGTTTGTGACTTCCCATGTCCTAGATAAGTTACAGCATCCTGAGCAGCGAGCAGCAGTACCTCAGAGCTTTGTCCCTCCAGAGCTGTCCAAACTCTCCCATAGGAAGATGACCAACACAATTAGGGACAATAAATGACAGCAGCCGTGTGCTGCTTGCTCAGCATGGAACCAGCTGATGGTGAGAAGATCCTGATGACCATCATCTTCTCCTGGAAGCAGCAAACGTGCCTTGCCCTTACTTCTGTGTTGGAGATTTCAAGCTTGGTGCCTCCACGAGATATTAATTATTTGCGGCGCTGCGTGATCAATCGATTGCAGCCTGTCCTGACAAGTAGGAGAGAGAGGTTGAGCAGCAGACTCTGATGCTGCACACAGAAGCAATCTGTTCTGTACCATTTAATTTGGTAATAACCAGTAATTTACAGCGAGGCTCTATTGTCTTAATAGGAACACTGATGAAATCCAGTCTCTTCTGTCTGAATGTAGGAAGGTCACTGGTGATGGCTTTTCTGTTTCTACAGGCTGGTGTCTGTGGGTGGGGGTAAGGGGATGCCACTAAAAATAGGATGGACTTTTTATTAGTCTAGTCTGGAGTTAAAATTAATGCAGGTTTTTTATTTCATACGGTGCCTGTTAAGCTCTGGAGGAAGCATATGGACAAAAACGACTACGTAGATGTGAAATGTTTGGAATAACCTTGTTGTGCAATTCGCTGGTCTAAATCTTAGCTGTGGACTTCGCTTCATGGCAGCGAAGAACTGAATCTTGCCTTCTGGTTTGCTTGGGTTTTTTTTTCTTCTACTTATTTGCACTGGCTGAAAATCCCACCTGAATAAATCTTTTGGTGCAACCAAATAATAATAATAAGTCTCCTTTCAGAGCATGACATGCTTGTATTTAAACTTCAGCAGTTGATTTATTTGGGGTTTTTTTTCATACTTGACAACCTGATCATTTACATTTAAACAGTATTCTGCTTCCCTAACCATTTGAGCTTAGGGCTCTTCCAAAAAGTCATGGGGCATTTTGAGGTCTTCAGGAAACCTTAGATGTATCTACTTAACTCATCACCTCTACAGATGGAAACTTTTGCCAGGACACTAAAAGCAAGGTATTTTTCTTGGATGTGAAAATGTTCTATTGGATATGGCACAGAAAATAAGAAACAGCTCCAGTTCCATGGTGTTGTAGGTCGTGTTCCTCAAACACAAGCAACTGCCGTGTTGTGAATAACTTAGAAGAAAAGAATTTTGCCCTTCTGCATCTTACTGTAAAAGATGGGTAAGGATCTGAGTAATCCCAAGTGACTCAGGAAGTGCTCTCGACGTGCTTTAAGAAAATCACATGTGCAAGCGTTTGGTGGGCCAGGAGAAGGATGTGAATGCAGTAGCTGGATTGGTTCCAGCAGGATTCCTTCAGCAGCAGGTCCCTGTGTTTGTGCTGATAGAAACCTTGGGGGAGAGCCTGTTTGAGGAGAAAGAGCAGTGTAATTATTTCTGACAGTAGGAGGGTGGAAGAGCAAAGAGTTAAAGAGCTGGAGTACAAGAAGCTGATCACTGGAGTGTCCTTGGTGCCAACGAGGTGCCATGCTGCAGAGAACAAAGGTCGCTCTTTATTCTCCTTGGCCAGTTCTCTGTATCTGGGATTTTTGAAGTGAGTAATAGGTGCGGGAGTTATTATTTATTGGACCAGTGATAATCCAGCAGGATTTGTGGCTAATGAAGTACATCATCGCTCTATGCTCCTCGCGTAGCTGATGGCTTGTGAGGATTCATCTTGTGCTGCAAAGCCCGCGTGTATTATGTGAACGAGTTACTTGGCCCTTAGAGATGAAATGTTCAGCCAGGCTTTACTCTCAGTTTGGGAAAGTCTCCTGAGCAAACAAATAATAGAGATGTACACATCTCTGATATATAGGACAAAGCTGATACACGCGGCATCCTGAGGTGTGAGTTGGAAGAGAAGCAAAAAGACTTTTGGAGCAGCTCTGTTTTCCTGCAGATGAAAATCCCAGCTCCTCTAGCCAAATTTCCATGGGGTAGATGAGAATCAAGCCCGGTGAGAACTGAGGTCATGTGTATGACGTGCCTGCTTTGGAGTTTTGTTCAAATCCCTTACCTCTAACCTTGCAGAATTAATAAGTTTTTGTTAAAGAAGGATTTAAGGAGCAACGCATAACGAGTTGCACAACGATTGTCATTTTTTTCCATGTGGATTAATGAACTTTGCAAAGCCTGCTACAAAGCACAGAGGCACACCTAGACCTCTGTTCAATTAGGCTGTATGAACTTGGGCATAGGAGCAGTCTCTGTTTTTTTTTATTTCACCTTAGCCCAAAGAGTTTTATCAGCAGTGTGCCTCGTGCGCCTTACTAGCCAGAGGGAAGCTCTCATAATTTGGTCCAAGCGTATCCGGTGGTCTCTAACATAATGAAAACCCAGTCTTTGGTTGGAGATGGTTGGTGTAAATGCTTTCTGAAATATTAAATTGGTTTTGAGGATAGGTGAGCTGAGACTGTAGCCACTTCAGGGCACTAGACCCAAATTCTGCACCTGCTCTGCAATGCCTTTTATAATTTAAAGAAAAAACAATCCCTGGATGGTCTCATAGCTGTTTCCAGTGTTGTGCTGGATTTTGAATGGATTCATTTCACCTAAATTCCAATGCAGATGGCCAGTTCCCCTGGGAGGTTAACATTTTGTGACTTGTGTTGTGAGCTGCTCATTTCCCGTATCTGTCGGTACGATGCCGCGAGAGCAGCTCGCGGGGCGTGTGGATGGATTGCAGTGGGGTAGAGCTGTAGCCAAAGGAGATGGGCTCCAGCTTGTCCCATCAAGCTCAGCCCGTGGGTATCCCTGGAAATCCTGAGAACAAACCTCTGCCATAAAATGTAACAGCTGCGTCTTGCTCGGAATGGTTTTTCTCCTACCGGAGGCATCGTTGGAAATGTGGTGCGGTGGGTGGCATGATTAAACTGGACCATAAGCTTTCCACCATCTCTGCTTTTCATCTTTCTGTTGCCCGTGGGTTTTGTGCCAGTGTTCAGTGTTTTCTTTGGTTGCCCGAGCTGAACGTGGGTCTTAATTGTAAATTCTGCTCTTAGCACGCTGTGAAGTTACAGGATGGGGGACCTGCAGCAGCCTAATGCAGTCAAGTTGGTGACCTCTCCCTGATTGTTAATAGGAGTTGATAGTATTTAAAATGAAGTATATAAAATATATAGTGATTCTTTCACCAAAACCAGCATTTGTTGCTGTTTATTGGTTCCCATTAGCAAAATAAGGCTTCTTGAAATCTCGAGGCGTCAGTGCCTATTTTTGAAGTGCCAGACCTAATCTGGTGTAGTCCTTTCTGAAACAATCCCTCTGTGAAAAGGAGCACCAAAGAGTCAATGGATCAATATAAGAATGATTACGTGGATTTCTTCACATTTTCTAAAGCCCTCAAGATCTCCTGCCTCTTAAATTTCAGCCAAATTTCCAGAAAAAGTGTGCTGTGGATGGGAAGGGTGGTGGTGGTGGGGGAATCAGAATGAGGTTTGGTGACCTTGCAGTGAAAATGTTGGGCTTCTTGCCTGGAAAGTACAGGACCTGTGAACTGAAGTGTCCACCGTGGCTGATAAGTCACATAGAGCAGGGATGGGTGAATTCCAGGTGATTGAGGACACAGCAAGTCCAGCATGCAACTTTCCACGTGCTGATTTTCTTTAGATTTTAAACAGCCTTCACCCTGTAAACTTGTCTCAAAAGCCGGAGGAAAAAAAGAAATGCAATAATCAGGAGTGTGCTGTGAGTGCTTTACTTAATTGTTTATTAATATTTCATATTAATAAGTGGGTACAGTGGTGGTAACAGGTCTTGGGTTTCTCTCAGCTGCCGTGAGAAGTCGGGTTGCGTGGGAGAGGCTTGGGCAGCATCTGGAGCTGAAGGTGTAACTCTCTTTTGATTTAATGCAGAGCAGATCTTAGGAGCTGCTGAGTATCTTCATCGCTTTAAGGCTGATGAGAGCTGAGGGCTGTCATCACCTCACAGGACCAAGTCTTGCATATCTACGAATGGAGCGTGCGCCTGCTCTGTTGGAGCATATTGGTGAAAATCTTGTATAGACCTAAATATCATGGGTCAGGAGCACCACAGATGCTGTGATCTTAAGGTATTTTTCAATATAGTCAGTTTTAATGACATTTGAAAGAGCTCACTGGTCTAAGTATGATAGGGTGGCATATGGCAAAGCAGATATGGGTTTACCTCCTACAGCTTGTCTTCATTTTTGACCAGAGCAGAGTAGAAGGGGGAACCTGCCTGGTGAGAATACTTGATTCTGTCTTTTTGCATATTTATTTCATCTGAGGATGGCATTTTCTTATCCCTGCTGAAAATGAATATCTTTTTTTTTGATGTCATTGAAGCAACAGCGTGGGGAATAACTATATGAATAACTTCTAGGTGTGTGCAGGGGCTCTGCATCATTCCTTAACTGGAGGCTTGAATCAAAACTCATGCCAGAGCCTGGGAAAGCTAGATGGATTTGAAGGCAAGCAGTGCTGCTAGTGTTCCCATTGCTATTCACCCTGTGTACAGCGAGATTCGAAGTTGTGAGGAAGTTCTCATCTTGTACCTGTAGTCATTTTATTACTGCCTAATTCTGAGCTCACGGCAATGAAGTAATGGAACTGAGAAACTGAATCTCTGTGGCTGGTGGGCAGATGCTGCCTTAGAAGGTGTGATTACACCTGAGTCTCTGCTGGGTACCGCGTGCTGCTGCGTACGTGGGACGGGGCTCGCAAGGACTTCGGCTCGTGGCCAAAAAGCTGCTCCTCTGTAGCCCAGGAATGCAAAGCCCCTGTCCTCCCCGCGTGCAGGGGCTGTTAGGTGAGCGAGTTTTTCTTGTCTGCTTAAACGTACAGTTTATTTTTGTTCTTCTGTTGGAAAAGCAGTGTGCCGTGGTTGAGAAATGGAATCCTGAAGGAAACATAACAAAATTCTGGAGGTTTTCAGTTTTTCACTGATAACCTGGAAACACGTATGAAAACTATGCATATGCACAGAATTGTCCTTTTCCCTCCAAAATCTTATTTTGATTATAAGAAGCAGTAAAGACCTGATGGAAAAGCTGGATGCCAGAAAATAGCCAATTCTCAGCATCGCTTTACGTTGCCCTAACACCCGAAGGAGCTATATAACCACCTGAGAAACCACAGTCCCTCTTGAAGAGCTTACAAGTGAAAGGAGCTTTTCAAAGACAGAAAAGGTAGCTTGGTGTCTGGCTCTTGCTGAAAATCAGCTGAGCACCTCAATTTGCTGAGCATTGCTGAAAATCCCGCCCCAAAGCCCCTCTTTGGTTGGCAGGAAACAATAGAAACGCGCGGAAAAAGATCCGACAGCACCTTTCTAACAACCGTTTTCTTTGGAAGTCATTAATCTTTCTTCAAGATTCTGTGTGATACTGAAAATATATTAATGGGGGGGTTGTGGAACGAGGGATTTATTAAAAAGAAAATAAATAAATGGAAAAAAAAGGTAAAATAAAAAGTGGGGCAAAATGCTGCAGACGGCTGGTTTCCATTTCCTCCCCGGCTGAATGAAGAAAGATGTTTTTCTCCCCACTGCTCCTCTATCTCCCTCCTTTCCCTTTTCTGCATTATGTTTGCTCCTCCAGACTGTGGTGGTGGAGCTGAATGCTGATGAGACCTTCAGCAGTCTGTCTCCAGACAGAACTTTTTAAGGTCATTTCTCCTGGTTCTCCATTGCTTGACCTGCTCACTTCTCTTCACCAGCTCTGGTAGGCTACCCAATTATATGCTGTTATTTTTATGATACTAGCTTGTCCTTCCCAGCCTTAATCTTCCTTTATTGCCAGAAACATTCACAGTCTCTGTAGCCTAGTTAGAGCTAAAGTTCATAACAGAAACGCTTTAAATTGACAGTTTCAAAGGAACAATCACGGAGCGCACGCAGCGATGAGGTGAAAGATGCTTTCCATGGATGTAGGGTTTTACCGATGCGTCGCAACGGCTGGTGCAGTGATGTTCTCTCTGCTGGTGAGCTCTACCAGCACACATTGATCCTAAGTGTGCAAACTACCTTCGAAGGGGAAGGCTGCACACACCTACAGGTAACGGGCAGCTTGGTTTTGGTTTTGTTCTGGTGCGGCTGCCTGCACAAGTAATATTTTTAAGCGTCTGGCTCTAGTTTTCACAGACCTCGGTAAAATATGCATCCACCTCTGTTGTTGTTCTCTGTTTCTGGCAAAGGCTGCTGTTGTGATTTTATTCTGTACACAGTCGCTTGCTGAGTAAGGTCATCTATTATTTATTATTATGCTGGTCGCAAGGTTTGCGCAGTGGTCACTTGGAAGAAGAGGTAGAGAGAGATGACAAGCCTGAGCATTGAAACATGAGCTCTGTTATCCTCTGGTGTGTGAGGTCCACATACTGTGAAACAGCATCATAAACCAGCAAAATAAATTCCCTTATATCAAATTCGCTTCCTTAATCCGGCAAGGACAAGCTCAGCATCAATAAAAGAAAATTGATCAGAGAGAATCTGCAAGTTGCCTGGGTGGACGTGTGAGTCTTCTGTTTCACAAGTGAACACCCAAAACCGATGAGAAATAATCTATATGGGTTATCTGTGCGGAAGGAAATGTGGTGTAGTCTCTGTGTTTACCCCCAGAACGTAGGAGAAACTTCTTTCCTTTGAAGGTGCCAGAGCCTTGGCCCAGGCTGCCCAGAGAGGCTGTGGAATCTCTTTCTCTGGAGACTTTCCAAACCCACCTGGGTGTGATCTCGGGCAACCCGCTCTGGGTGATGCCGCTACACCGAGGGGTTGGACAAGGTGATCTCTTGAGGTTCCTCCTAACCCCCACCATTCTGGGCTTCTGTGAATATTAAGAAAACCCACGATCTGTAGGCAAATAACATGAACTGTACGGCTTCTGGTGCAGAGATGCCACTTCATCTCCAACCAATAACCATTTGCTCATCTCCTAAGGAACTACTCCCACTAGTAGCTCCTAGTGTATTTCACAGCCATGCTGATGGGTATGTAAGGTCCATATCAGCCCCAGGCCACCAGTCAGGAGAGACCAGACTGATCTTGAGTGTGGCTGGCTGGACCCCAGCAGAGTTGCAGGACCGATGGAATTGGCCCCAGCTCTGCATTTCAAAGCTTTCAGAGTTGTCTGAGCAAACAGGAATGCGAATGAATCATACTTTTAAGTATTTACATTGCTGAAATGCCTGAGAAGCTTTTTAAAGGTCAATCTAATTAAGACAAAGTTTGTTTGTACCAATATAAAGTAGTTACTATTATTGGAAGTTCATTCCAATGCAATATATGGCATTTTACTTACAGTTTAAAGTTTTAGCTTTGTATGCTTAATTTGGAACGAGCAGAAATGATCTTTTGGTTCCATAATGTCCTACTTGAAATGACATTTTAATCAATAATGTTGGGGGGGTTTTTTTGGTCTTTTTTTTCCTTCTGCAATTAAAAAAAGAATCTTCCTGATGCAAAATAATTAATCAAAGTTTTTACATAAGAAGGATTCTTTTGTATTGGAAATAAAATTGCCTAGACTCATAACAGCCGCATTATTTAGTGTGTCTGCTTTTGATTGCCATCTTAGGGGAACAAAAGCCTTTTTTCTATAATTTAAGGGTGCATTTAAATTCAGACGAAAGCCTGAATTTCATGATGTGTTGCCCTTAAAGGCTATAAAAATTGGGATCCGTTTGTGTGTCTCCATACGAATATCAAAGCAAGAAGGAAATCAATTTTTCTTTTAGTTTTTCTTTCATATTTGAATAGTTCTGCCTCCTGCCCTTGTCTTCTCCAGACAAACCTGCTGCCCCAAAGTTTGCCCAAGTGTAGGAAGTGTAGACCTTACTCCCTAGAACTTTATCATCTTTACAAGAGATTAAACTGAGGGGAGGGGACAGGGAAGTCATAATGAGTATTGTTCCACCAACTGTTTCATTTTTAATGGGTATTTTATCAGAAAGCTTCGAGCTAAGTCCAAGTTGTTCCTGTTGAGTGAACCAGAAGCTCCTTCCAAGCAGAGAGATTTCTCTCTGAATCAAAACTTACACTGCCAACAGCGGGGTTTTCTCTTGACTTGCTTTTTCATTCTAGTCATCTTTAACACTGTTTTCCTAATGTGAAACTATAGCAATTTTATGTTGTTATCTGAATTCTGTGAAATCATGAAATGAGATGACACGTTGTAAAACAGAAGGGAAAAAAACTCTTTCCGCTAACTGGAGTTTCTTGGAAATATTAAATACTCTGAGTTTGCTCCAGATGTTCATCTAGCTTGTAGTTTCATCTTGTAGTTCAACATCAGTTGAAGAGGAGCTGTTTATCTTACGTGGCCAGAATTTCCCCCTCATAGTCCACTGCCAATCTTCTCTGCCAGCCTGTTCGTGGGTCTCGCAAATTGATCCCGAAACATCTGAGTAACTGTGTGGTAATAAACCCTCATTTGGTGTCTCTTAGAGAACATCTCTAAATGTAATGAGAATGAGACGTACAAAAAGAGAGACGTTAAAGAAACATCCCCATCTATCCGTAGCAGAGATGAAGAATTAGGAACATCAAGAAAAAGGTGGTCTTTTAAGTTGGGAATGAAACAAACTAAGGGCTGTATCCTTTTCTCTGTTCCCTGCTGGCACCTGATTCCAGAAGGTTTGAAGGACTCATAGGACTGGTTTGGATTGGAAGGGACTTTTAAAGATCATCTAGTCCCAAACCCCTGCCAGGGGCAGGAACACCTCCCGCTTGACCAGGTTGCTCAAAGCCCCATCTAACCTGGCCTTGACACATCCAGGGATGGGGCATCCACTGCTTCCCTGGGCAGTCTGAGGCAGGATCTCACCACCCTCTAGTGTAAAAAAAATTTCTTCTTTCTCGTCTAAATCTCACTTTTTTAGTTTCAACCCATCACCCCTTGTCCTGTCCCAACAGGCCCTGCTCAAAAGTCTGTCCCCATCTTTCTGACAGGCCCCTTGAAGTCCTGAAGGTCTGCAAGATCTCCCTGGGGCTTTCTCTTCTCCAGGCTGAACTATCCCAACCCTCTCAGCCTGGCCTCCCAACAGAGGGGTTCCAGCTCTGGATCTTCCAGCCCAGCTTGGTTGAACCTGAGCAGTATAGAGAGAAATGGTTGTGGGTTTTTTTTTTCCTAGGAGAGTGTATTTTTGTCACTCTTAAGAGCACAAGTGAAGATATTCTTCCTTAAACACACATGGTAAAATACAATGTTTTAGCAGCATCATCACAAAAAATGACTATCTCAAAGTCAGGCATAATTATCACAGGTGTGAATGGAAAGCTTAGAGCATCACGTTGTCTCAGCTGTAAATATTTCAAGTATTTGCACTTAAAAAAAAACCCAACCCTCTCAAGTCTCCTCCCTGGTGCAGCGAGGCCGGCTCCAGCGTGGTTGCCAGCACCGCTGCTTTCCCAGGCTCGCTGCTTGCAGCCTGGTGAAGTGTCTCACTCTGCCCTTGTCCGACGTAGTTGCTGAAGCTGCTGCTTCCTCCTGCTGCCTTCCTTCGCTGTTTTTTATCCGTGCAAGATGCGGATTGAGGGATGATGTGTCACCCAAGTGACAGAAATAGCAAAAGCACCAGCGTGTAGCTCTTGGGATTCCAGATGAGCTTTATCCAGCAGCGTTACCTGAAGCAGATAAAAGATTTCCCCTGATAGCCCCGAGCATCTTTCCTGTGAAGAAAGGCTGAGGGAACTGGGGCTGTTTAGTCTTAGAGGAGAAGGCTGAGAGGGGACCTTATGAATGTCTGTAAATATCTGAGGGGTGGGTGTCACATGGAAGGGGCCAGGCTCTTTTCTGTAGTGCCCAGCAATAGGATAAGGAACAATGGGTATAAACTTGAGCATAGAAGGTTCCACCTCAACATGAGGAGGAACTTCTTTCTTGTGAGGGTGATGGAGCCTAGACCAGGTTGCCCAGAGAGGCTGTGGAGTCTCCTTCTCTGGAGACTTTCCATACCCACCTGGCTCTGTTCCTGTGTGGGCTGCCCTGGGTGATGCTGCTTTGTCAGGGGGGTTGGACTTGATGATCTCCAGAGGTCCCTACCATTCTATGATTCTTTGAAAGCCAGGTTGTGGCATAATGCCAAGGATGTTAATGGGACGCTAAGCAGTGCCTGCTCATCTCGGCCATGTTCCATCTCCGTTCCGTTGTCTGGTGTGTTGAGGTGGCCTTGCCCCCGTGGTTTAGCTCCTCGGACAGCTGCTGTGAGTCCAGGAAAGCTCAGGCTGGTGGTGTTGCTGCCTCCTTGTCTTGATGGTTTTGTAAGAGAAAGCAGGATTAAGGGTCGCTTTAGTTGAGCGTGTGAATTGCATCAAACAGAAACCGGCTTTTCACGTGGAAAACCAGATTTTTCGGGGCATTTTATTGGGCAGCTCAGAGAGAAGGGCTGACACGGCAGCTCTTCGCTAAACTTCAGTCTGGACGCTGTTACCAGGTACATAAAGCAGCTCAGAAAGCATCATAGCGAAACCTCAGCACGTGTTTTTTCCTTTGTTGGTTTCTCGAGCTTCTGAAAGAAAGCGAGTGCTGTGCAGATTATAGTGCAAGAGCGAAATCGCTGCTGAAAGGCTCTTTGTAGTTGCAAAGTTGTTTGTTGCTAATTTACCTCTGTTCTGTACAGCCAGGCGTGACGACGGGGTGTGCAAGGAAAGCTAATTTCTGGGGGTCTGCTCTCCGAGGGGATTGGTAGCGAGGCATGTGAGTGGGAATAGCCCCGGCTGGCGTTTGCACCCACAAACAGCCTTGCTGGCTTGGTTGTTCCTCCAACCGCTGCCAAAAGGTGGAGGAAATATCCTGAAAAATCTGGAGTATCCAAAAACATCGTGCAGTATCCTGGAAGATGTGACATGCCTGGGATACCCTGGAAAATGTGACATGCCTGGGATACCCTGGAAAATGTTCCATGTCTGAGATACCCTGGAAAATCTGGAGCATTAAAAAAAAATCCTGAATAACCTGAAAAATCCAGAGTATCTAAAAAATCCTGAAATATCCTGGGGGGGGGACCTAAAAAAACCTGAAAAACCAAAGGAATAAAAAAAAAAAAAAAAGGAAAATAAAAAAATATCATTAAAAAAACCGAGTATATATAAAAAAAATCCTGAATTATCCTGAAAAATCTGAAATATAATGGAAAAAAATCCAGTGTGTGTATATATATAAAAATCCTGTATTATCCCGAAAAATCTGAAATATCCTGAAAAATCCAGAGTATATATAAAAGAAAACCCCACAAACAACACCTGAAATATCCTGAAACATCCAGAGTATCAAAAAAATCCTGATATATCTGGGATATCTGAAAAATCCTGAAGTATCTGAAATATCCTATCTGAAATAGCCCGTTTCAGACAACTCTCGCCGTGCCTTGTAACCTGAATTCTCTCTTCCTGCCTCTCTGGCTTGCGTCTGAAGAATTTACAAAAGATGCTGTTAATCATCTAAAGAAATTTCCCGAGAGTTTGAGTTGAAGACCCTTCCTCCTGGAAATAAGCGTTACCATAGTTTCCCACCAGTGTTTTGGTTTTCTAATCAAAAGGTGCAGGGGCCGTGGTTTCCAAAACACAGCAGCAGAAGAGATGACAGGAATTGTTTTTGAGTTGTTCTGGTAATAATGTCGATTGAATTATAATAAGGTCAATCACTTGACTTAAAGAAATGAAAAAAAAATTTAAAAACCCAATCCACTTTTCCATTTGGACATATGTTTTAGCTCTGTGGCATGGCATTTACGTGAAAATGATACACAAGGTAAGATGTGGAGTGCTGTTTAGAGGAAATGTTGTAGATTATAAATAGATTAAAGATTCATCTGACGGAGGAAATCTTCAGCACGTTTCAAACTGGATGTGGCTTCTTGCCAGTCTGCCTAATGCAATCTGAGCAGTACTGGGGTCGGCTGATGGACAGCTCTACCTTCATCCTCTGAGGTGGTACTGGAGGGGGTACTGGAGGCTACTTCTTGCACTGGTACTAAAGAAAAAATGGGAAGTTAGCAGCAATTTTGAACAATTGTTACCCACGCAAAAAATCTCTTGAGTTTAGGAAGAGAAGGTTAAAAAAGTGCAGCTGTAGCTTTAGCAGATGTGGCCCTTGCACATCCTTAGTCTGAAGTAGGGACATCTTATTTGAGCTTGAGATCTTAATTTATTCTTTTACTGTCAAATTTAACTTGCTCATCAGTGGAAGGTTGTGAATCAACACTTGGATACTGTGAGCATCCTTTGGTGTTTCCAACACCACGACATTAGACTGAGCGAAAATATCTTTAGCTATCAATCACAACTTGATTTCCATCACCCCCGTGTCCACTTGCCTGGTCATAGAGTCATTAATGTTGGAAATGACCTTCAAGATCATCAAATCCAACTGTCTACTAAACATTATCAGGACTGTGTCCTGCAGTGCCACATCTAGATGGTTTTTGAACGCTTCTAGGGATGGTGATTCCACCACCTCCCTGAGCAGCCTGTTCCTGTATGGACTCAACCCTTCAGCTTTCTGGTGGAAAATGAGTTTCCCAGTGTTTTGTGTACGAGGATACCAGAAAGTGTGGTAGTTTATTCCTTGTGGTGCACTTGTATACACTTGGGGTGTGCAGAGGTTAAGAGGCCAGAAGGATTTCTTTCCTTCTGTCTTCCCCCAGTGTTTTCTGCAGGTTGGTGGTTTCATAGCTAGAAAGCTACAGCAGCCGTTTAAAACTGAGGGGAAAGACAAAAAACGTGTTGAATTGGTTCTGGGAACACTAGTTGTGTTCTAAAGTCTAAGTCTGTGGCTATTTTCTGTGTTCTTCCTTTTGACTTTGCCATCACCTTCTAATTGAAAATGAGTATTATTGCCCTTGTTTTCTTGCTGATTGGTTTAGTCAGTAGAAAAGACAATTCTCTGGCTAGTATAGGATTTTCAATAATGCCAGGAAGCTTGAATAATCATTCTTGTTAAAATAATGAGAAATTTGTCAAAACACTTTCAGAAAACTACAACTCTCTGTTTCCTGAAGTTTTTAATAGCATTTTAGGCTGCAGTTTTAATGGTGGTGGAATTGATGGTAATACCTTCAAGCTAACAAGCTTATTTTAGGTGACCAGCTTACACACACTGTTATATGTGTATTTAGGATGAACTTTTTCAGGCTGGGAGCCTAACTACTGCTGGCTTTAAGGACATGGGGATAAAAGTCAGTATATAGATAGATAAAAGCAGAGAGATTCAGAGGTGCTTAAACATGACATAGGTTACTGTCAGCAGTTGCTGGGCTGCTCGAGCACTTCTTGGAAGCTCGCTTTGGAAAATGTGGTCTTGGCTATCCAGGTGTTTATGGGGTACCACCCAGATCTCCTGTCTGGCCTGGGAATCTCAGTTTTCAAAGGTCTAAATGCTCAAGAGTGCATAGTCTGATGCGAATAGCGGGTGAGGCAATTCTGCACCGCACCAGTTGCAGGGTATTTGTACAGACTGATCAAATCGAGCGCTTATCAGAGGCTCTTAAAACAGACATCTGCATCTTTCATCACCGTAAGTGAAGCTAAGTACAGTTGCAAAGCTTCTAATTACTGCTGCGCAGCGAGGCTGCCCTCTGCACACGCTAGATGCAGCTCACGCTGATGTTGTTAAATCAGTAAGGGGGGGGAAAAAAAAGGCATAAACAAAACTGTTAGTGGAAAGAAACAGCCTTTGATAGAATTCTGCGTTTAAATTCACCTTGAGTTAGACTCTTTGAGGATAAGGTCAGTATTTCTCCTAAGAATCGTGGGGGTTTGTCTTTGTGTTTTTTTGTGATGTCTCTGCTTTGCCAAATGATGTGCTACCTCTCTGAGGTATCTCCTGCTATTTTTCTCTATTAGCCGTGATGGCTCTCCAATTAGACTGCACTTTCAGCCTTTCCAGGAGACAAAACCCAAGGTTTCGGATTCCTCAGGAATTAATGTAAACGGAAGTGATTTAAAAACTGAATTGTGGTAAATTAACACTAACCAACCACCTCTCTGTAGTCACTCTCCGGCGTGATGGGATCAGCCACTTACTGGCCAAACACGACGTCGGGATTTAATTTAAAAGCTTGGTTCGAGTCCAGGAAAGTGCCCTGCAGGGTGCTGAATATTTCCACGAGTTGAACATCATTGATTCCTGTTAGTGACAACAAACAATTTTCATTTCAAATATATCTTTTAGTCATTGTATCATTTTCTATAATAGATTTAATAAATAAGTTCTTTGAGCTGCTTGGGATCAGTCGCAGTGTTCTGTGGTTTGGTTGTTTAGTTGTTTTTTAATACAGAAGGATGTTTGTGTACGTCTAGTTTTTCTTTACTCATTCCTAGTTTCAGCCTCTAACAGTTGGGGAGTTTTTATGTCTGTTTTCCTGTTAAAATAACAGAATAACATGGGCTAGAGAGAATCTAGAGGTCATCTCCTCCTGCCTCCTGCTCCAAGCAGCTCTGGTTAGCTCAGATTGCTCAGGGACTTTTCCAGTTGAGTGTTGAGCATCTCCAAGGATTCCACAACCTCTATACGTAACCTTTTGAAGTATTTTACCATCTACTTGGGGGAGGAAGGAAGGTATTGTCCAGGACAAATGTAAAAACATTCATCAGTCTAGCAGCTTTAATTAGCTTTGGAAAGGATGCTCAGCGACTCAACATTCTTGTGCTCTCCATCTTTAGTGTAAAGTCCTGTAAATGAATGTTAGAGTTAACACATCCAGGAATGATACCTCAGGTTATTTTCTGGAAGGCCAGTGGAGGATTCATTTTGGAGCACTTTAGATCATTTTGTTTTCCAGCAGAACAATCCATGGTGGTTCCTTTTAGCTTATTTTGCTGTTGTTTGCGTTGAAGGACACTTGTGAATCTAAGTCTTTCTGTGCAACATGGCCAGCTCTCAATTCTCTGTTCTCTGCTTAAATAATTACAGAAGTAATAACAAATATATTTAACTTAAGTGAGAAATAAATACAGTAATAATGTAAAAAGGCTAGATTATTGTGTATGATATGGAATGAACAATTTTCAAAGTAGCTTAGGCTCTTAGGAAGCTAAACCTCAGTTTAAGACCTAATTATTTCAACAGTTATGAACATTTTGCCCTTTCACATTTTCCCAAAACCCAAGAAGTTTCTTTCTTCTTGGCACCAATTCAACTGTATTATTATTATTATTATTTTATTTTGTTCTCAAAAAGATGAAACGCTCTCGCTGCATTAATTAGGTTTTCTAGAGATTTTTATTTGTGATATGCAAACTGAAGGCTGAGCGAATAGCCAGGAATTCAGGACCCCCTGTGAAGATGAACAGTGAGACATCTTGTAGAAATGAGGAGTTTTCCCATTGTGCTGCCAAATGTTGGACTTCAGTTGAAACCCTTGCATGAGGGGACTTCATGGAATGTTATGTCCATTGAAGGTGGAGGATTGTTCGAGCATGTTTTGCCACTCCCAGAGCAGTGGTTGTGTTGTGTGCCAGCCCATAACCAGCAGCTAAGTCTGCTGAGGAGGCTAAAACCATGAAGCAGAGGACTGGGGACCGTACGTCAACCTTTAGGACCACCTTCGTAACCAAGTTCCGTGTGTTTGTAGAGCCTGTAGTAGTTTCTCAACCCATTAAACAACCATAATTCATCTTTTAATTGGTAATAATAATACAAGCTTGAATAAAGAAAGGCTTCAGGGTTTCCTGTCTTGCTGAAATACTGATTTGCCCGAGGTCAGCAGAGCTATTCTAAGCAGATGCTGCGGTGGGTGCTTTCAACGCGAGCCTAGTACGTCGACTAAAAAGGTCTCCTTGCTCTCCCAAGGTCCAAGACTGCATTTCCTCAGCGTTGGTGCCTCAGGATGAAATGGTGGAAAGCAAACAGTCAATAAAAAGCCACATTGGACTAAGAACTTCTGAAAGCCCCAGTATATCCCCATACCTTTAGATGACTACTCTTTTTTGCTTGTTTTTTTTTATCGTGGTCTGTGTCCGTGTCCTCTAGGACACTTTTAGGTACTCTTGGACATGGCAGCTCAAGTGTACTTGGTAGATTGAGAAAGATCATTTTATTAATACATTTTTTGTTTTCTCTGCAAGAAATAAGCTAACAAAATTGATTCCCTTGCTGATCCTTGTCTATAGGCAGATCTTCTGTACATGGATCTATAAAAATGTGTCTTTTAACAACAAGAGGATGGATAAAGGGGGCAGAAAAATTAGGCCACTCGTGAAGGACAACATGAAAGGAGGACCGTTGTGAAGATGTTACAAATATTAATGTGTTGTGTCGCACTCCCATGACACCAGGAGCCCCATTAATGATAATATTCCCGGGTTTAAATACCTACAACTTGAATAGCTGCAAAAGCTATTTTTATGTAATAAAATTAATGCACGTTCAGAAATCTTGTACACGTGCTCGTCTGAAAAGAAGCATTGTTCTATCCTGCTCCATCCATCCTCTCTGAGTACGGAAGAGCAATTAAATTTTAAACCTGATGTGTTAAGTTTTAATTTTTTTCCCTTTGATTAGTCTTCTCCTTAGTCACCCAGAGATGGGAGGGATATGAAAGAACCGAGTGAAACTGGCCGTATCCTTCCAGAGCTGTAATTTGGCCCCATGAATTATTAATTACTGGACCAGTATAGCAACAGCTTTTTCAGGAGTCAGTATAAATGTCGAAGGCTCACCTTATCAGCCGGGATCTGAGCAGTGGCAGTAATGTAATTCTTACCATTTAGCACTTTGTGGTACGTTGAAAAGGAATAGGAGATGAGACCATTTAAACTTTCTGAAATACAACACAAAGTAAGGAAGTGCGCTTTCCTCCCCCCCCCCCCTTATTTTTTTTCGTTATTTTTTTTTTTTTTTTTTCCTTTGAAATAATGTCAAAGAAATGAATCCACGTGGATTTCTCAGGGGTTGGGACTAGCGGAGATGGTGACGCTGTTCTGTTTGTGAAGCATCACTGCGAGGGAGACCAGCAGCTCAAAAGAGCACGCTTGAAAAGGGAAGGCTTTAGCTGCTTCTGTGGTTAGAAGGGAAGAAGAAATCCAGGCAGGCTTGAAATTAAGCTCGAAGGGGTGAAAGGTAGCATTTGCCAACGACAGAAGCATCTGGTACTGTAAGTAAAACTTTCCTTCCTAAATAATGTAGCTTTTGAGTTTCTTACTGCGCTGCTACAGAAATCTGCTGTTAAATTTCTTACAAATGAAGAGGGGACCTTAGTTCTTTGGTTTAACTGATCTGGCCAAAAAAAACAACCCCAAAGGCTATTTTTTGGTTCTTGGTCGTAACTATTGTGTTTGCTGGAGTCCTAAAGGTTCTCATCAACACTTTGTCCTTCTCGGATATAATCTGCCTTTGGTAGTTTCCAGGTTGAGTGCCGTAGCTGATTAATCGAATCCCATCCTGCAAAATTTAAGTGCATGTAATGGAAAACTTAAATACTTCGGCGCTCTTCCACTTCTGAAATTTCATTTGAACATTTTGAGTATTTTAGCAATACTGCTCTCCACATCTACAGATAAGTTATTGAAATGGGGACTCTCTCGTGCAATTCGTCATCATCTATTTTTAAAAAGATGATTTAACTTATAAACAAATTAGGAGAAAGGGTATTAAGGAACTGATTAGGTCTCTCTCTCTATCGAGGTTTTCAATAACCATTATACTACAAAATTTATGTAAAGCAATATTTCAGGGAGAAGTCATAATGACATTCTAATGTGAATTTTACCTGAGATTGTTTCACAGGGCTGTGAAATAATCTCGTTGCTGTCACGGGTTTCTGATTTACTGAAGCCGTTTGGCTCCTATCTGTTGATGCAGCCAGACCAGCCAGGGTTAGTAAAGAGCAGTTCATCAGCACCAAAGAGCACGCGTGGCACTGGCTGCCAAAAAGTAATTAATTAGTCTCCAAAAACTCAGATGAAGTAAGTTCCTAGTTGTCTGTTTTTAATGGGAAAAGTGAAGAATTTGGTAGATGACTCCAAAAAAAAAAAATATATATATTGGAAATCTTTTAATTTTTTCTTCCCCTGTCTTTGTTGTAGATTTTTACCTGAATTTTGGGTATAACATTTATGCAAAATAGATTTCCTATGGGAAATTCTTAATAAGTATATGTCCTGCAAGTCTTGATTAAGCTAAATACACTCATGTATCAGCAGATTTCAGAACGTGGTCTAGGAAAGCATTTGTGAGGACAGGGCTCGCGTGGGGAGCTGATCTACTGCAGCTTTCCTACCCCCGTTTCCTCTTTGGGACAATTAGTGGATTTTTAGAGCTATTCCTGAAAACTTGAGAGAAGGAGACTAGACCAGGGGCTGCAGTGGGAATCTTGCTGCTTCTGGGCAGCCTGGGGTGGCCACTGGCTTGTGGCCACATGTGGATGCCCTTCATAGAACCAGAATGGTAGGGGTGGGAAGGGACCTCTGGAGAGCATCGAGTCCAACCCCCCTGCCAGAGCAGGGTCACCCAGGGCAGCCCACACAGGAACAGAGCCAGGGGGGTTGGAAAGTCTCTAGAGAAGGAGACTCCACAGCCTCTCTGGGCAGCCTGGGCCAGGCTCCATCACCCTCACAGGAAAGAAGTTCCTCCTCATGTGGAAGTGGAACGTTTTATGCTCAAGTTTATACCCATTGTTCCTTGTCCTATCGCTGGGTACTATGGAAAAGAGATTGTCCCCTTCCATTTGACACCCACCCCTCAGATATTTATAGCCATTAATGAGTTCCCCGTGGCCATTAATAAGGTCCCTATCTCCGTGCCGTGGGGACAAGGTTACTTGAGGAAGCCAAGGAGAAGGAGAGGCAGCGGAGTTTGTTTCATTTGCTACGGGGAAATAGGTTTTTCTTCGTTATTAACTGCAGGACCGTGCTCTGATGACACTTAACGCGTGCGAGTAATCACAGCGGGCTCCTCATCCCTGGCCGGCGGAGAGAGGGAGGGCATTAATTCCACGGCCTCTCCCGGTGAGCTGCGCTCCTCTGCGCTGCATTACCCGAGCTAATGTGACAAAGACCATTAAGAATTATTTTTCCCGACGAATTTAAGCTCTTTTCATCGCTCCCGTTTCAGCTCCGTGGGGCTGGGTTTGTGCAAAGCGGGACAAGGGGTGGAGAGGGAAGGGAGGAGCTGGTGTCTGCAGCACGGGCAGCTTGAGGGCTGGGGTCAAGATGGATAGGGCTTTGCAGGCACCAGCCCTGGTAACGCCGGTGGCCGCGTTCTCCCTGCCCCAGGCTGGGCAGCCACCATGGCCTGGGCACTCGCCAGAGCTGGGATCTCTCCTGCGAGAGATTGGAGTAGTCCTTTGGGGAGGAAGGAGAACAACTCTGGGGGAAGCGTGGCTGGAGATCGGCCCGGTGGGAAGAGACCTGGCAGTGCTGGTTGGCACCCGGTTGAACAGGAGCCAGCCGTGTGCTCGGGTGGCCCGGAAGGCCAGTGGCATCCTGGCTTGGATCAGGAATAGTGTGGCCAGCAGGACTAGGGGTGGGATTCTCCCCCTGCACTCAGCACTGGTGAGGCCTCCCCTCCAGTACTGGGCACAGCTCTGGGCCCCTCACTGCCAGAAGGACACTGAGGCGCTGGAGCGGGGCCAGGGGAGACAGCGAGGATGGGGAAGGGAAGTCTGATGAGGAGAGGCTGAGGGAGCTGGGGTTGTTTAGCTTGGAGGAGACTCAGAGGGGACCTTGTCACCCTACAGCTCCCTGGAGGAAGGATGCAGTCTGGTGGGGATCAGGCTCTTCTCCCAGGCAACCAGTGACAGGAGAGGCCATGGGATGAAGCTGCTCCAGGGGAGGTTTGGGTTGGGTATCAGGAAGCCCTTCCTGACAGAGAAGGTGATCAGCCACTGGAATGGGCTGCCCAGGGAGGTGTGGAGCCACCATCCCTGGAGGGGTTTAAAGACAGGCTGGATGTGGCACTGAGTGCCATGGTCTGGCCGATGTGGCAGTGCTGGGTCATGGGCTGGACTTGATGATCTCAGAGGGCTTTTCCAGACCCTGTGATTCTGTGATATGGTGAAGATAAAAGCTACAGTTCTTAATTTTGAAAGGTGGAGCGTGCACAAAAACCAGTGTGGCAAAACTGACCAGAAACGTGCTGAAAGGTGGTTAAAATGTGACTGGAGCCCACTCAGGGCTGCGTGTGGCTCTGTGGGAGCTCCCAAAGAACATTGTCCGCAAGCCCTCCGCTCGCAGCAGACAAATAACACTAAAGTTTATAGGCTTTTAAACGGATGAGAACAAATTTTGGATGGCTTTTCTCATCAGTGCTTTTAGGGGTGCCATTCCCCCCCCCTCCTGCCAAAGAGCTGTGAATTTGAGAGTTGTTCAGACGCTGTGGCAGCTTCTGGGCTGTAACATCACGGGGAAGAGGAGAGCTGGTGACCGGTGAGGTTCCGCGCTCTGATGCTGTTGCACGGCTTTTCAATGGGGTCAGGTGGCCATCTGCTACCTCTTGTTGCCTTATTGTTCCCCAAATTAATCCCCTCAAGAACTTAAGGGGGTGGAAAAGGCTAATGTGACTTAGAACCTTCCACGTGTACGTCGGTGTTCCAGCTCCAAGGTTATGCTGTGTGGGAGGATGGTATTGCACTGCAGGTCGCAGGGTGGATGATTTAGGTTAGATGGAGGGAAGAAGTTCTTTAGTAGAGAAGTTTTCTACTTTCTCAGCCACTGTGAGAGTGGTGGGACACTGGAACGAGATTGGTTGTGGATGTCCAATTCCCAGAAGTGCTCAAGGTCAGGTCGGAGGAGACTTTAAGCAATCTGGGCTAGTGGGGGGTGTCCCTGTCTGTGGCAAGAGGGTTTGGACTAGATCATCTTTAAGATCCCTTCCAACCCAAACCATTCTGTGCTTCTGTAGCTGTACCCAAGCTTACATTAGCAGAGATGACTCTGTGACTACCAAGGCAAAGTCACCGCGGTGTTGTCTTTGACATGGGCCAAGAGCTTTCAGGGTTCTGGGCACAGACATCTGTGCTGCCATGCCTGCTATTTTGGCTTAGCCTAGCTAGGCTGGGATAGCAGTGATGTTAACGATACCTTTGGATGTGCCCTGAAAGCTTTCTTTCGAACCCTTGAAACTTGGCCTTAGCCACCTCTTGGAGCTGTTGGCCATAGCTCAGTGAGGAGCAGGTGCTTCTCACCCCAGGACAAACCCTCTATGCTGCGGGGTCACCACTGGCACCCAGGGCTGATGTGTGGAGCAGTTTGATAAAGCTGGGTGGTAGCGATGTGCAGGCAACGCTCCCTCAAAAAGCAGCTCAGTGAGGTTTGTGTGGTTTTGGTGTCCAATGAAAGGCACGTAGTGGGTAGCCCGTTTGAAAGCGGTCTTGTTTTTCAGAGAGGGGTATCATGATGTGGTTTGTGTTTGGCGGAAGCTCCTAACAAGCATCCTTAGAAGATCCCCTTGCTCTTTTCTGAGCAGCCCCACATGGGCTCCTGGGTGTCTCCATGCCCTGTGGGTGATGGCAGCCATTGCCCACGTCCTGGTGGCTTGCCTGCATTTGGAGAAGAGAAAACCAGTAGGCATGGACCCAGAAGCTTAGACGGCTGAAGTAATGTTGACGAGGGATGTCCTTAAGCAGCCAAATCTCCAAGTGAAGACTTTCTAAACGATTGTCCTTGGATGGCTTTTGAATCTCAGAAATTAAACCCACTTAGGAAAGCCTTACTCGGGTTTCTGCAGTGCAGTTTTGCCCAGAGAAAGTCTCGTTCTGCGTGAGGAGCGTATACTTCATAAAGGTGGTGGAAAACATGACAAAATGCTTATTGTTGGGAGTGGAAGCACACTGGAAAATAGATGGCTATTTTCCAGCTGCAAGTTGCTCCATTTAAATGCAAAGAAAACAGGAAAATGAAATGCAATTTTTAGTTTAATCAACTTTCATGAGTCTTCTGGGAAGCCCAGAAGTATCTGAACGGAGCCTCTGGGACCTGCTGGGTTTAAATATGAATTTTGAAGTCTGCTCGGTAATAGATGGGATGCTGCGTTTGGCTTAAAAATTAAGCTTTGCCAGTGACAAACTGGGCCAAACTGGAAGCTAGCTGGCAAGGGGGAAGGCTAATCAAGGTAACCGTTCCTTTCAGGGATGGATCAATTCTTTCTTGTACTAAAAACACACATCTAGCAGTTCTTTGCCTGAGGCATTCTACAAACAGCAAGTTAAAATAACAAACTTATCCATTAGAATTATTAAAATAAAGGGAACAAGTATGCATGGGAGAGATGGTAAAAAAACCCAGTAATACACAGCAGACTGTACCAGGTAGTGTGCTGGAGAGTTTCACAACAGTGGGACTTCAAAAAGCTAAACGAAAAGAAAACGACTTCTAGTTATTCTGTCCGTAAAATAATTTTGGGGCTGGGAAATTAATGATTATTAAAGTATGATTTTTTGCATATCGTGGCAGCAAACACCTGATCTACAGAGATGCTACAGGTGTAAGTATGTTAAAAGTTTGAGGTTTTTTCATTAAAAAAAAAAAATCAGTGGAAGAACTGAGTGCAAAAGGTACAGTGAACCGAAATCATTATTATTATTATTTTTATTTCAATCTCTGGTCCTAGAATGGGCCAGGACATTTCTGCATTGATAGGACATGCTGCATTTCTCTGGAGACCAATTACAAAGGTTCACAAGGTTGTTTTTATTTTCCTTGCTCTTGATGCCTTTTTAATGAGGCCTCCTACTAAACAGCAAGCATTATGCTTTCCTGTTGTATTCCTGTCTGCCGCCTTTAAACATTTATTACTAATACATGTGGGAAATGATTTATAAATTAAATATTAGGAAAATGTACTTTTAAAAAAGCAGGAGTAGTTAGGGGCTGTATTTTATAACTGTCACTGGGGGGAGCGGGAGAGGAAGTCATGCCAATATTGTGCTAATGGAAGTGCAGTGAAAGCGACTGTTAAAGCATCACTGTGGTTTTACGTAATAAATAGAGATAATAGTTGCAGGGAGTTTTCAGTGCATGTATCTGGGCCTGTGGCTCAGGGCAATAAAATCTGGATGCAAAAAACCAAAACCCCAACAACCCAAAAAGACCCCAAAAAGCCAATTATGCACAGGAAAGTTGGGATATTGCTGTTCTGTGCCAGCGCTGCCAAGTCCCGGTACCCGCAGCATCCCATCGGCATCGTGCCTGCCAGCTCCTGCTGCCCTGGCACATTCTGCCTCCTGCTTTGCCTCTCCAGTCACTGGGTGTTCACCTGATACTTGTAAAATACTCTCTAATCACAGCAGCTGACCAAACCCAGTCACCCAGTTATTTTGGAGTTGAAGCTTGAGTGGCAGAGCCCGGTAGAGAGTCGCTCCATCAGCGCTCTCGTGTTGGGATGCTGCCTGCTGCAATATCACTCTTGCTGCCTTGGAAATACCCAAGTCAAGCACAAATACCCTGATTATTTAAAGATGTTGTCCTGTTACTGAATTTTGCTTTCCAGCTCATATATTGGCAAATGCTACGTGCTTTAAGTCATGACTGAACTTGCTGGTAGCCAAGTGGACTTGGGTTTGGAGAACCTCTTTTGCTTTTTCATGCTTTGGCGACAGATTGACAGTAAGGTACATGGCAAGCAAATTGAAATCTGGGTTTGTTGGGTTTTGACAGAAGTAATTGCATTTTGCTGCCCCAGAGCAGGCTTTGTGTCTCTTCTACAGGTGGGCTCTTGTGAATGGTCTCTGGTGATGATACCCAGTGGCTGCTGAGGTCCTTTCATTCCACATGTCATTCTACATCTGCAGTAGCTTCTGTGTGGGGAAATAGATGAATACATTTGGAAAGCTCATCTATAGATGTGTGTTTGGATATAAGTTATGTATCCAAAATTTGTTCTAGTGAGTGATGCCATTTCTGGCAGGTTTTGTGGTTCAGGGAGGTCTCTGCCAGCACAGTGAGTTTGTCTTTGTGTGCCCCATTACTCTGAAAAGCTTGGAGGGGTCCTGGTCCTCTCCTAGCATTCTCTCTGGTGTCTTGAAGCAGTGTTGGAAGCTGAGCTGTCCCGGTTTGAGTGAGAGCATCAGTGACCGCGGTCAGCAGTTCCCGTGCCCAGCTGAGCTCTTCTCCCCCTGCCCTGGCTGCAGGCAGCAGCTGGTGGCACAGGCAGGGGCTGCTCCCAGCAGGAGAACCCCCCATGGGCACCGTCGGGACCTGGGGGGTGCAGCCCGAGGCCACTGCTGGGGGGTGCAGGAAGGGAAAGGCCGGGACAGGGGACCCCAAACTGCCCAGCCAGGGGTCCCAGCCCATGGCCGTGTTGGGTAGAGAGAGGAGGGGGCAGGAGGGGCTTGCTCGGGTCTGCTTCTGGCTTCTTCATTGCTTCTTCACTACCCGGCATCCCAGGACAACTCTGTCCATCCTGCCTTCCATCCCGGTCTGTGTGCTCCTGAATCCAGCACCAGAATCCAGCCCCTGAACACAGCTCCCATCTGCTGCTGGGCCCCGTCTGGGACTCTCCCCGTGCTGCTCCACAGCATCAGTGGTGACGGTGATGGAATTGCCATCAGGGGGTTGGGTTCGATGGTGGTTTTGTACACATTTGTACATGTTCCATTTTTATGATGGTTATTTTCATGTTCACTAAAGCTGCTCTAGTTCCCTTTTCTCATGGCTGAGTCTCTCTCCCTCATTCCCTTTCCCTGCCCCTCTGGGGAGGGAGGGGGGTTACCAGAGACCGGCTGTTACAGGTCTGAGGGGCCCCCCAACCCTAACCTGTGCCACGAGCATAGGGAGGCTGTTGTTCAAGGGCAGTCAATGTAATCACACCTTTTGATTCCTCTGGACCTGGAAGCTGTTAACAGGACAGGACTCTTAAGGACAGGGGTGCAGAAAGGGCTTGCTCAGCGTGCTTGCGAATCCGTCTCGAGCGGATCTTTTGCTTCGTTTCTTGAAATTTGCATCTGCTTACAACCACTTCCCTACACTGCAAATTCAGCTCCTTCCTCCCGTTCCACTCCCCTTGGAGTTTCTGTCGCAAGCGGCCAAAGCTCTGGCGTGGCCGTGACCTGGAGCATCCCCGCAGCATCGACACCCCCGACCTCAGCCCCCTCGCATCCCTCGGAGGTAATTGAGCTGAGAATTTGCTGCCTTTTAGGTACATTATCCCTCCAAAAAGCCTTACTCAGAGATGCTGGTGGAGAGGAGTGCTTGTCCTTCGCTGCTGTGCTGAAAGGTGTTTGCTTCTCGGCGATGTCGGGCTGGTGGCACTTCTCTTCTTCCGAGAAAATGGAATAATGCTTTGATCGTTTTCATCTTTTCTCTTTTTAAGTAGCTGATTTCGTTCTCGTAGGAAAGCGATCGGCTCAGATAGCTAATCAAGCTCCACAACGGTGGAAAGGTCAGAGCAGAGTAGCGCACGACCCTGATTCCCAGCAAAGCCTGGGTTCAGCTTTCAGAGTTTGGTGCAGATCGCTGTCGAAATGTAAACTCAGTTTGATTTTTCAAAAAGAAAACTAGGTTACCTTTACGCCTGTCCTTTTTTTTTCTTTCTTTTTTTTTTTTTTTTTTTTTTTTTTTTTTTTTTTTTTTTTTT
>JANVCC010000038.1:2649675-2749487 GCA_025345505.1 Todiramphus chloris collaris | reverse complement strand
CCCCCCCCCCCCCCCTTTTTCTGTTTTATTTTTTTGGTGTGCTTTGTAGTGTTTAGGGTCATACAATCATAGAATGTTAGGCATTGAAAGAGGGACTTCTGAAGATCAAGTCCAACCCCCCTGCCAATGCAGGAACTAAGATGAACCTGAGAAGACTTGTACCCAGTAATTCCCATCCCTGACAAATAATAGCTCAATGAGGAGAGGATCTGCACATTCATTTTGGTAATCGTGCTGAAGGTTCATTTAAAGTATGATTGTGATTTTAAACTATGATTACGATTTGAACTATGAGTATGATTTGTCAACATAGCATCGTAGAATCATAATATGCTATAGCATAGATCATTGACTGGTTTGGGTTGGAAGGAACCTCTAAAGGTCATCTAGTCCAACCCCCCTGCAGGGAGCAGGGGCATCCCTAACTCGAGAGGTTGATCAGAGCCCCTCTGGGCACCCTGTTCCAGTGGTCCACCACCCTCACAGTAAAGAACTTCTTCCAAATGTCCAATTATCTTTGTCTATTTACTTATATATTCATATATATAACTTTTTTTTTAAAATCCCAAACCCCCCCTTATTCTCTGTAGTTTAAAATTGCCTTTAAACAGTCCCTTGTATTACCCTTGGGAAAGCAAACATCTCTCTGGCTCTTCACTCAGAACTTAGGCAACGTGGGGAAAATAACCTTTATCTCCTTGTGTGTTGGAGCGAACGGTCTGACCGACCAGATTGCTGCTGCTTAGGATGACTTCTAGGTGAGAGAAAATGGGAAATGTAAAAGTGTTGCATTGCCAGCTTCGTGCTAAGGCTCTGTAGAGTTTGTGCCCTGAAGCACCGAGCGCTGGGAGCACAGATGGGGACCCAGTTCATAATAAACCAGGCGACTGCATCCTCCTTTAAGAGCCGTTCCCTCCTATGTAGGGCACAGTTTGCTGCCTGCATCCTGGAAGACATGCACATTGAAACCACAGGGTGATGATGGGGAGAGAGAAGATCGTTTTGGAAACCCTCATCGACAAAGAATTTTCGGGAATCCCACGGAGAAGAAATCTCTTGGGTGGTCAAAAATTGCCACGCTCGTTTTAAGTCCACCTTTCATGAAGGATCTATTTCTGCATGGGCTGTTTCAGGGAAAACACCGAAAACAGATAGAGATACAACAAGCTTGTGTTCCTTGTTGTATTGTAGCTGTAGAAGAGGAAAAGATGTAAATAAAATTAAATAAATTGTGTGAGTTTCCTAATTGAAAGAAAGGACAAGCCTGTCAAAGGGAAAAAGTTAAATATGTTGATTTCTAATAAAAACTTCTCCCATGTTTAGTTTCAACCAAGCACTTAAGTGCAGTTAGTCCTCAACCAACTAAAGTGATGGACAGGCTCTGCATTTGTGGTGACCATAAGGAAAAGAAAGAAATCCATAGGTCACTACTGCAAGAACAAGACAGGGTGTTAGTAGCTTAGGAGTCACTCTTAAGTGTTGTTTACACCGTGATCTTGTAAGGTGCTGAGCTTTCATAATTGAATTGTGTTTGGAGGTGGAAACCTTGTAAGTGGATCCACTTCTTCGGGGACTGAGTGCAATGCCATAGACTTGAAGGTTGGTTCCCCCCCTCCCCTTGTTTTCCTTTCCGAGTTATTTTAGCAACAACCTTTTGAATTTGAGCTGGCTTGGAATTTGTGGAAGACAGGGAATATCAAAGGGGAGCAATCAGATGATAATCGTAGTTACCTAACCTTCTACTGGCAGCATCCAGTGTATTTTTAGTCTGATAGGATCCGAGTCATCATTACCAGTAGTTTGATAAATGTTGTCATTTTTCTTTGAGGCTTTTGTTTGTTTTAGAGTGAACCTGCTCTCCTGAGAGTAAACCAGTGAATGTTTTATTCAGTGAAAATTCCTGACCATTTTTAATGGAGAATAAATACTTCTAACATCCATGTGGTTCTAAAACTTGACAATTCTCCTCTCTTAAATGTTGTTTAAATGGTGCCAGTTTGAAATCTGGTAGCCAGCTCCTTGGGGATTTTTTCCAGGGACCTCTTCAAAAAAATTTCTTTAAGTTCATCCATTCCCTTAGTTTTGAAATATTTGTCAGTTTGTTGTATTTGGGCTTTGGGCTCCCGTTGCTAATGGAAAAAGCAGAAGCAAGGTGCTCAGGGTCTGGTCATGTCAGAAGTCACTGAAGTGTGGACCTTCCCAATGGGGATGGAGCCACCTTCTCATGTAGCCTTGTGGAAATGTGGTTCCTACTGCAGAAATGTGTAGAAATTGCATCCTGCTTCACAGTGCTTGTTTGATTTCTACCTTTTTTGTATCGCTTTGGTTCGTGGTGAGACAGAATTATTGAATGCCTTTGGCATTGCCTATAAAGTCTGTTCCAGTAGCCTGCATGTGATTATGGGCATATCTGGTCGCTGATGTTGATCAACCAAATTTAGAGCTTTCCAATCATTTCCAAAGCTTCTCATTGTCTCATTTTCCAAGGCTGTAAGTGGGGTTGGCAGGGAGGCAGAGGAGCCACCTAGCATGGGGAGTTTGTGGTCCAGGATCCCATCAAAACCCCAAAATCGGTTTTCTCCCTGGGATGTTTAGTATTAAGAAATGAAGTTTTACCTGTTTGTCTTGGGTATAATACAGCAGTAGGTCCAGCACAGGTCTTGGCTTCAACAGGACCTTTTCTTTTCAGTCCTTTGAATTCAAAAGTAAGCGAACCAAGCCCAGCCAGGAGGGACAGAATCTTAAATGACCTGTGAGAAGGGGATGGATAATCAGTGAGGCAGAGGGCTGTGGAGAGGTTATCAGTCCAGGAGCTGCTCTGACAGCAGCAGCTCCTCGGGAGTTGGTGGCCAGAGGGTGAGGACCTGTAGCCTCTGTGCTGTGCTCCATCAAGGTGTTGAAAGCAAGTCCCCACAGACAGAGGATGGTACATATTCAGGGATGTGAAATTTATTCTTTTTTTTCCCTTCCCTTTCCTCTTCCCTTCCCTTTCCTCTTCCCTTCCCTTTCCTCTTCCCTTCCCTTTCCTTTTCCCTTCCCTTTATTCCTACCCCACTGCTCAACGTGGCGTTCTCTTTAATCACCCCAAGTGACCCTGTGCCCACAACTTCCCCGCGCTCTTCTTGCCGCTCTTCTTTCCGAACAGCAGCTACTCCTTCAGCAGCCCCTCTCAGCATCTCTCGTTGGGGGAGATGAAAATGATGAAAATGATCTTTCAGAACCCTTCTTTAAAAGGGAATTTCCGAGACGCTGCTTGAAGTAAAATCTCCCCAGCTGGCCAGCCAGGGGAAGATGGATGGGCTTTTGGTGGAGCCCATCAGCATTTTTTGTCCTCACTGAACCCCCCTCCGGGTCTCAGACTGACAGTGGCTCAGTTGTTTTGTGCTCTGCTCCCCTGTGCTTCCCCAGTCCTCCCATGGCTCAAGTGAGAGAGGAGAACATTAAACACCAGCCAATGAGTCGGGTCACAGACGGAGCGTTCAGTGCACGGCGAGCTCTTTTACAGGAAGCCTTGTTATTCTATCTCAAATAAAAGGTGTACGTTCTGTCCGCTTTTCCAGCTTCCCCCTAAGCTTGGAAGGGAGGCAAAGATCTATAGTTGATACAGATAGCCTCTGGCAGTGGGTAGATGAGACTGCCGAGCCAAGTGAGAAGGCAGTAAAGCCCACGAAAGCATTAAAATATTTTGATTCTTCGCGGCTTCTCCTTACAGGCTTTGATTTCTGCAGCCTCAGGCTGACGAGGTCTCAGACCCTTGAGTGCACTTTTTAATGCCACGTATTCATTGGCAGAAAACAGCTTGGATGGGAATGAGCCCGGGGAGAGGGAGAACCTCTGTGCCCAGTCTGGTGCCAGAGGGGAGAAGGCTTTTATAGGACAAGCCTCCAGCAGCAAGTAAATGAAGTTATTGCTTACAAAAAGGTAACTCAAATACTTAATGATGCTGGATGCATAAGGGTTATATTCACGTGTAGTTTCTAGAAGTTTTGGTCAGTAGTGGTGATCTGGGCTTTGCAGAATGTGGATCTGCTCAGGTGGCACTGAACTTGTACAGCAAGGGCTCTGAAAAATGGAAGCTCCTGTGTTTTCTTTGTCTTTCTGAGAGTTTTGTGAGTCTTGGGGTGGGTTAGAATCACAGAATTGTCAGGGTTAGAAGGGACCTTAAAGCTCACCCAGTTCCAACCCCCCTGCCATGGGCAGGGACATCTCCCACCAGAGCAGGTTGCTCACAGCCCCAGCCAGCCTGGGCTTGAACACTTCCAAGGATGGGGCTTCCACCAGCTCTCTGGGCAACCTGTGCCAGTGTCTCACCAGCCTCATGGGGAAGAGATTCTTCCTAATGTCCAACCTGAATCGACCTCTCTCTAGTTTTAATCCATTCTCTCCAGTCCTATCACTGCCCAGCAGCCTAAAAAGTCCCTCCCCAGCTTTATTGTAGCCCCCTTCAGATACTGGGAGGCCACAGTAAGGTCTTCCCGGAGCATTCTCTTCTCCAGACTGAACAACCCCAACTCTTTCAATCTGTCCTCATAGGAGAGGTGCTCCAGCCCTCTGATCATCCTCATGGCCCTTCTCTGGACACGTTCCAGCACATCCATATCCTTCCTGTGACAGGGGCTCCAGAGCTGGATGCAGTGCTCCAGGGGAGGTCTCATGAGAGTAGAGAAGAGGGGGAGAATCCCCTCCCTCGACCTGCTGGCCACGCTTAGGGAGCAAATTGCCAAGATGATGTGTCTGGGGTGTGTGTTGCGTGTGTAATATGTGACATGTTTTGTTTCTTATCTGATTAATAGAGGGTTGAGAAAGAGTCCTGAAATGCAAAGCGTGCTGATGATGTGGCAGATGAAGCATAGCATGTCTTCCCAGGACCAGAATCAAAGGGAACATCTTCTAGTGAACTGTCTTGTCTGCCTCTTAATTTCCATCCCCCGGTGACAGTGAGTCAATGCAGCTTGGGGTAGAGTTGGAAGGGAAAAGGAGGAGCAAAGCACCGGTCAGAAGTTACCATGTGGGACCCCATCTCCTTGGTCTCATCTCCATCCTACAAATGTGTGGTTTGACCCCAAACCCATCTTTCTCTCGTCTTTCAGCAGATCTGGCATCGCTTTGGGTGCTGCAAAATGGTCCTGAGCATCGATTTGAGACCCAACATAGGGCTCAGTTCACGTGAGAGTGTCAGTGGAGAGAAGGATGACTGCTGGGAATTAGATCTGGCTCTGGTTTTATATGGTATGTTCACCAACTCAGAGCTTGGCTAGAGAGGCACAGAGCTTGAAACAGCTGAAGGTCTTTTCCCTGTAAGTTTTCTTAAATATATTTATATTTAAAGCTTTACATGTGGTTAAGGGTAAATAACCCATATCTAGCGCATGCAAAATACCATGTGTACATTACTCTGTCTTTTCCAAGTCGAAAATATTGCAGACTCTCCACCAAATAGGAAATTAGAAATTTATTTAATAAGAGTAAATAAAACGGCCAGGTCACAGTTATGGTCACAGAGCATTTGCTGCTGTGCCCACACAGGCACCGTGGGGTTGATGGTGGGTTCCAAGATGTGATTCGTTTAGAAGTTACGTTGCGGCTTATAAAGCAGATCTCCAAATCAGTTTGTCTTTAACAGCTCATCTAGAGGTAATTCAGAATTCCCTTTTCAGGTTAGATTACTGTAATTTTAATTGTATGAAGAGTACTAGAAAAAATAGTTTGGGATAGTGCTGTGTCTTTCATGTTCTGGTTTTATCTCTTCTACAAACAAAGGAGAAGTATCTTGACTCTCTTGACTCTCAGGTGCTGTCGTGTGGCTTGAGGTGTGACTTTTTGGGTGGCTGGAGAGAGAAAAGTTGAGGTTGTGGGTGTGCTGTCCCACTCCCTCCCCATCTTGGTGAAGCTACAGGATGGTCCCACCGTACCACTTGGCCCTCACGCAAGGTCCCTCATCCCATGGGGATGAGCTGGGAGGAGCAGTGTCGCCTCAGCAAGATTAACCTGTGGGTTTCCTTGTGTGCTTTTGCTTCCTTCTGAGATCTTCATCAGCCAAGGTTCAAGGCCGGTCACTTCTGTAACGTAGATTCACCTTGTAAGAGCCAACACAGGGGTCTGAGTGTGAAATGCTGCCCATGTTAGTTTGGAATGGCTGCGAAGCAGTTGGAGGTCGCTCGGGGTCAGAGGCATTACCTGGTGTGATTTTGAGGCATCCTTCCATCATTACCTTGGAATTCACTGGTTTGCTGAAGGCTGGTAACAAAGTCTTTGTCTGAAAAGACCTGCAGGTCTCAGCCAGGCCATTTGAAGTTCAGAGGATCACAGGAGTCCAAAGCAGACAGAGGGGTTTGGTTTTTTTGATATCCTCTCAGGTACCCAGATGTTTTAGGGGCTGCATCTCCGAAGTTCACCACACGAAGATGCCGGGATTGGTTTGCGTTTGCTTGTTTCAAATCCCAAAGGAATTGAGAGCTGAACCCTCAGCCGAGCTGAAAGAGCCTCCGCGTGAAATACAGGTTTGATTTAAACATTTTCTTCCCGTGAGTTATTGAAGCAATTTATTTGCTAAAGCTATAAAAGAGTTTGTAGGGGAAATGTAAATAACAGATGGCCAGTCCCTGCTGGTACACTACAAAGAAAAGATGATTTTGGGGGAACCGCTCTGCGGGCTGTAGTTGATTTATGGGCTCCTTTCTCGCTACCAGTGGCCCATCCTGAAGACAGGAGGAAATGGTGCAAGAAATGGTGTCATTTGTAGCAGGAGCCCGGGGTTTCTGTCAGCCTCGGCGTTCCCCTGCTTCTCCCAACCATCCATCCATCCTCTCCCCTCTGCTGAGGTTTGAAAAGACAGCTGGAAATTTGGGGAGACAAAAGGGGAAGCGGAATTATTATTTTAGCAAGTTCCACGTGCTTCAGTGGTGCTGCTTGTGCTTCAAAATGAAGCAGTTCATCAAGGAGTTTGCTTCGAGCAAAATAATAAATCAAAATGTAAAAAAAACCAAAACAAACCAAAACTTTCTTCTACCCACTTGTCAAAAAATTGTGAACGAATAAACCAATGCTAACATTTGCCAAATGAAGTTCCTAGCATCTTTTTTCCTAGCAATTGGTGTTTCCAAGCCATTTTTCACTGATGGCAAAAAAAAAATAGCTTCCAGAACATGCCCAGTGGTGAAATGACTGCTTGAAGGAAACGACTCTGGCAGAATTTTTCTCTTTAAGTGGAGAAGTTCTTTGGGCTATAAAAGCTGTTGTGTGGTTAACTAATTTTCTTTAAGCTGAAGGGAAAAGCCAAGCAGAGAATGTATTTCCCCTGGTGAGCTGGTATTTTGGGTTGTTTATGAGCTCCTGCATGTTGTTCACTTTTCAAAAGCAAAGCAGGAGGAATATATGCAAGAGAACATAGATCATCTGGATATGTAAACTGAGTTTTATCCGTAACCTAAAAATAGTTGGAAAGCAGTGGAGTTTGCTAGAACTGAATGAACTAATCCAGGAAAAAAAAAAAAACCCACACCAGCCTTTAGCTCGTTCTCTTCCTTGCTTTTTCCCCTCCATCCCTGGAGTATTTACCCTCAGCGCTGTGGCTGCACGGGGTGAGGTTCTCATGGTGAGTAAATGTGAGGGAGGGTTTTTTAATTTCCCCAGGTGCCAGCCAGGATTAGAATTGGAAATGAGTGAACGAGAGGAGAAAAACCTCACTCGGTGTTTATCCCAGGCAAAATCTGTTCTCTGTCCTCTTGCTGGAACTCGGCAAGCACCCATCCCAGTACGTTACCCCCGTAGCTGCCCCGTTCATCCTGGCTGTCTGTGAACAGTGTCTGACCTTGAACTGTGGCCAGGAACTTGAACCTGCTGAAGAAATGACTGAGAATTATTCTTGGGTGCAGCATCTGTACAGGTAACATCACTGTAGGTCGTGCTGCCAGAGCTGGATGTGGTGATGAAAAACCAGAGCTCTCCCATCCCTCTGATTTCTTGCAATGCTTTTGAAGTCCCTTGCTCGTATCGCTTTAGGCAGAAGATCTGAGCACTTGGAGATCGTTAAGAGACGTGACAGGGCCACGGCAGCTGCCTTGATCTTTTTCTTGAGATGCTGGTGAAGGCTCTTGGACAGGGGAAAAAGAAATTTCAGGTCTGACAGTCTTGCTAGGGACTTAATATCGGTTTCACGTGTTTCCAAGGAATCTTCAGGAGGTGAAGGCTGGAGCTCCACGTGCCAAACCGATACACGTAGTACAGAACTGGCGAGGTTTGTTTGCCGTGACCGACACCAAAGTCCCAGCAGGACATTGTACTGCTGCATCTGAGAGATAACTTATCTGTGTTGCTCTGAATTCTGCTTGCAAGGTGGCAGGAAATTCACTCGGTGAAGACTTAATTTCAGTAATGACCGCTGAATAATTTATTCACCTAATTTACAAATATTTATTTTTTTTTGTTCTGGAAAACACTTGAGGTTTTAATTAGGCACTCAGAAAACGATTTGTGCGCATCGGTGGTTCGGGGTGTCATGAAAATCCATGGATTTCTGAAGGTTTTGTTCCCACGTGGGAGCCGTTCCCACTCTTTAGGCACCTGCAGAGCTGGCAGGGAGAGCAAAGAGGGGACCCCTGGCTCCCCTGCCTGGTCCTCCCCTGTTCTACCCAGGGAGCTTGCAGCTGGGTACTTCTTGTACCATGGCTGGCACAGTCTCACCCCTGATCAGGAATGAGAGGGGAATAAAAGGGGGTTTGTAGAAGGGCTTAGAAGTAATGCTGGACATGATCCTGCTTGAGATAGTCCACGCTCAGGTTTTCCAAAGGTTTTCAGTCTTTCCAAAGAAATGGCAGCGAAGTTTCAGCGGAGTAAATACCTCATTGTCAAGATACTGCTCCAGAATTATCTTCGTGCTTTGTCCCATCATTTACAATACCCTTTGGTAGGGAAAAGGCGTTTGAATGCACGGTAAAGTCTCTAGGATCCAAAGCAGAAAAATAAAAGCAGTTTGTTTGAATCTGCAGAGAACACATATTAAAGAGGAATAAAATCCAACTGTAATTGCACGGATGTAGCATCCCAGGCAAAATCCAAGCCAGTGGCATGCTACGGAAAGGATTTCTTCACCCAACAAGTAGAAAACTCGTCAGCTTTCCATAGCTTCCACTTTCTTCCTCACTTTGTCTTCCACTCAAGAGCAGAGGTGGATTGGAGCTGAGTTGTGCCTGTGCTGTTGCATGGATTCCAGATTTTCATTTAGATAGCTAATAAAATACCTGTGGCTTGTCCCAGTTTCTTGTCCTTTTATATGCTAATAAGAGGAGCTATATTGTGTAGAAGGAGAGAAAATAAACAATTAAGGCAAAAGCAGTTAAATTAATTCCTTTCTCAATACTGTGCATTAAGAGAACAGTTCAGGGTAACAAATGTACATACATTTGAAATTTTGATTAAATAATAATGTTTATAGCAACAACAAGAAAAATAGGGGAGTAAGGGAATTAAAGTGACCTTGAATCCAGCTACATTATTATTATATAGATACTGTTGGATTTTAATTTTTATTAATGTAGATAATAGCTTACATGGGCCTTATGGCTGCATTACTAGTGCTCTAAAATTTAATTAGATTTTTAGAGCAGCCGTTAATGTCTTCCCTAGGATTCTATAATTCAGTGGCAATGCCAGAAAAACCTCATCCATTTCATTAGGCTCTAAAAAGAAACTGAAACGAGGTGTTTTGTCTACAACACTACCTTGAATTCCTGAGCCTTTCACATAAAATAAGTGCAATCAGAGCTGCTTGTTATCCTCACAAGGCAGGTTATAGATAACACGTTAAAACTGGGGAGGGAGATGCTTTCCTGGAAAGATTTTGAGAAGTTTTTTAAGGTTAGGATTTTTGTTTTCCTTTTGTTAGACCACAGACTCGAAGTCAGGTGGAATTATTTGAAAAGAGCCCATTTCTGAGGTGAAATCAAGACAGGAATGCATATGGCCCCAGCTCTCCCCACCAGCTCCATGGGCATCTGCTGTGTGCCTGGCACACGTGTCACAGCCAGCATGTAGAGGACAGTGGTTTGTTTTCACTACAAAAGAAAGCTATAGTGATTTTTTAAACTGTTTTATTTAAATTGTACTCTCCGTCCAAAATATAAATAAACAAAAACGCACCAGGATCTCTGGTTTTTACCTCATTCCAGGAGAACTTTCTAAAGAAGCAGCTGTGACGGTACTGGGAAAAAAAGGGTATTAAACTTGATCTAATTACAGGCAATGAAACAAATCTCAGTCAAAAAGATATGAAAGGGGTGCCAGAGATGTCTGCTCTGGACCCGACGTGCAGAAGAGGCTAACCAGAAGAGGCTGCCAACAGAAGTTTGGCACACCCGTGGTATTTTTCCCAAGATAACCGTGTAAAACACACAGGTTTGGGGTTTTTTTTTAGTGTCAAGCTATGGTCTGACGTGCCTGGTTGGCACTGGGCAAAGGACCAGTAAAGAAATGCACGTTTTGGCACCGTTCAAACTGGCCCTGGTTTGTGTCCTCGGTTACGCTGGCAGCGAGAGCAGTTCTTCCTTCACCTGACCATGTTTCCTCCTCTCTAACAGGATGAGAATTTTAGGTGTGGAAAAGCTAATAGAAAAGAATTTTATGTCTGTGAGGTATTTTATTCTAAGTAATTTGGCTGAAATAAGTTGTTTGCTGTCGCCCAGAGCTGAGCCCGTAACCTTCACTGACTTCTTAATTCAATCACTTTTTGATTTATCTGTGAATAAACTTCTGAAGTCTTCCCTAAATAAATGCAGAGTAGCTTTTGGGCTGTAAATTATCCTTGTTTATGTTGGAAACTTAAGCGACAGGTGGTTAGTTTTCACTGGGTGTATGGCTTAATCCTGGATTACTTTCCTTTAATCTTCTCTGATTAGGTGAGCACAGCTTTCAGAACAAAATTTCTTGCTGGTGGGACGTGAGTTACAGAGGCGTTTGAAGGATTTGAGGTACCAGGCAGAATCATTTGAAGGTGTGTTTAGGGGAAGGGTGGGGATGATGAAAAATCTGGTTAGCGATGGGTGGGCCTTGTCCAGGGTGAGCTTCAGTTGCAAGGTTTTCTCAGGAGAAGATAGGAGAAGTTTTGGTGCTGTTACCTTTTCTCGTGCGCCTGCTAATGAGGAGAAGAGAGAAAGTGCATTTTTCTGGCATGGTAAACACTGAGCTTCATTATTCATCATGTTGCAGTGGCTGAAAGCGTGTATTCATAGAATGGTTTCGGTTGGAGGGGACCTTAAAGATCATCTGCTTCTGACCCCCCTGCCATGGGCAGGGACAGCTCCCACTAGAGCAGGTTGCTCAGAGCCTCATCCAACCTGGCCTTGAACATATCCAGGGATGGGGCATCTACAGCTTCCCTGGGCAACCTCTTCCAGTGTCTCACCACCCTCAGGGTGAAGAACATTTTCCTAATCTCTAATCTAAATCTCCCCTCTTCCAGTCTGAAGAAGAGATTACCCCTTGTTCTATCCCTCCAAGCCCTTGTAATTAACATTGCAGAGTGGAGATGTTGAGGGATCAAAGGATCCAGGTATGTTGGTTAAAGAAATTATAATGAGAAATGGCAGTGACCTGATTTATGAAACAATCCTCTAGTATAAAATAATTTACTAATTTGTAATTATACGATTGACTCATCAAGGACAAAATCAATCATGTCAGAATCATCAAACAAGAAATGGCTGTGAGTTTTGCAGTAGCATCTTGAGTGCTGTGGGACCAGTCTTAGCCCTCCACTGAACTCCAGGCAGATAACCAGCATTGAAAACCAAGATGCAATTTCAGCAGGCAGCAGTTCAATTATTTAATGCTGCTGGTAACTAGCACGTAGGTGAGGAGAGCGTGTCCGACATGTAAGAAATTATGTCTAAGAAGGAGAAAGATTACGTTTGATGAAGGCTTTCCATATGGTGCAGGGCTGGTGCTCCAGAGGAACCAGGGATCTGAGAGCCCCTGGGGCAGCTGAGACCCCCAGCGTGCTTATGTCACAGACTCTGAGACATGACAGTAAATAAGAAAATCAGGCATTGAACTCGTAGACAGCTTCTTCTTAAAGAAATAACAAGTGGCCTATGGCAGGAGGGTTGGAACTAGATGAGCTTTAAGGTCTCTTCCAACTCAGACTATTCTATGATTCCATGAAGTGCCACTTTCAGAAGACCTGACAAAGCCTCGCAGGGCTTAACGTTGGTCAGATCTGTAATTACCATAATCCTGTAAAGCATTTAGAAACAGAAAGGCAGATAATTTCAGTTGTGTGCTGGTGATGCAGCGGCAGGGAGAGCAGCAAAGCTCGGGGAGAGATGGCACAGGACCGAGACCGCGAGACGCAGGAGGCTCCGCGGCAGAGCCTTCCCCGGGCGGGTTCGCATCCTCTCCGCCGAACGAAGGCGCCTGGCGTTTCATCCTTCCGGGCGGCTGGAGCTGGACCCGTGGTTCAGGAAATGACAGGAGAACTATTTATTAGGCAGGAGAAATCGGCATCCAGCGACCGTTACTCGTTCAGCGTTATTGATTTAACTTAAGGCCACGGCAAGTTGTTGCGTGAGGAGTTTGGGCATCGTTCCACACGCCGGCTGCCTTTGCCAAGGAACTCGTTACTAAAACAAGCTCGCATCGCCCAACCAAAATCTCCAAAGCCTTGTGGGAGATGCGAAAACAGAACTCCTGTGTTTATTTTGAGATGAACACAGCAGCATGGGAGCTGCCACTACTCACTCCGGGATCGACAGGCTCGGGGAAAAATGCTGACAAAACCAGATCTCCAGCACTTCTAGCATCGTGAGTCTGATACCTCTGTCGTTGGGTATTCACAAACCTTGTATTTTGTGTACCATCCCCCTTTCTGGTCTCCAAAGGTTCGATGTAAATGGATTGAGGTCTTTATGTTGCTTCAGAATAAGCCTCATGCATAGAAGAGATCTGCCACTTCTGGAGAGCTTCGCTCACCCCACAGTAAATAAAAGTCATTTTTATATCAAAGAAATCTACTCTGTAGTTAGTAGAGTTTCCAAAAAACATGGTTAATCCCCCAAAGCTTTTTCTATTTGATATTTAATAGAGCTGAGTTAATAATTCATAATTTAATGTATCTGATTAATTTTGCCTCTTTTTCTCGGAATGTCTTCAAAGCACATAACAATTATCTCAAATGTACTTATTCAAAATGACTCAGTGACCTCTCTTTCTAGATCACTTATTCTTGATTCAATTTTTCATGGCAGTGCACAGTTTCTATCAGTTATCATTCATTATTTCTCTTTCCTAACCGAGTAATTGCAAATCCAGTTAAAAAAAAAACACACACAAAAAAAAAGAAACAAACCCCAAACAACAACAACAAAAAAACCTCACAACAAAACCAACCACCCTTTGGCAGGAACATGTGTTGAAAAGAGATTTAAAATTCCTTTCTGCAAAGCATACTCTTGAAATGCATTTTCAGGTCACTGAAAAATGCATAGGCAGGGATTGCACGTGAGGGTATAGAAAATAAACTCACATGGGTAGAAAGCTGGAGGTGAATTGATTTTAATACTCCAAAGAGTACTGCTTCCCTCCAGATGTACGTAACTGGATCGACAGCCAATGTGGTGTTTATATCTGTCCCATGCATTTCCAAGGCCACCCCTGTACCCAAAGCCTTCCTTATCCTCTGTCATTCACTCCTTCTCCCTGATGTCCCTGCTGCCAGATACAGAACTTTGCCACCCTTCAAGCCCCGAAGATGCTTTCAGATGTGATGAGTCTGTAGAACCCTTTATGATCATTTCTGGCCCATGTGTGCTTTATGGTTTGTTTCGGGGTTTTCTTTTTTAGGGCAAATTTATAGAGTTAAACTGCACTTATTTTGGAACCTGAGCCCAATTTGAGGTAGTTCAAACACTTAAATGCCTTGCTCAGTTTTCTGTCAGCTCTCTAACTGTACTGGAAAACTGTGAGGAATTGGGTTACTGAGAAGATTCATTTCTTCAGGGGGATGTAACCTTCCTCCCGCACGCGATGGGGATGAGGGATGGCACAAAACACCAGCAGGGCTCGATGGGACTGGTGCCTTTGGTCAAGGTCAGAGGGAAATGAATTAAAGTGTAGGGTAAACTACCTCGTTCAGGAGCTGTAAACTTCAGGGTAGGGTCCCTAAACACCTTTCCTTACTGCTCTGGAAACTGGGTACCTCCAGCCGAGGAGGACCCAGCGTTCTTTTAAGACAAACAAGTGATGAAACCCTGTTGTCCTGGGAATTGACAGAGCTTTTTTTTTAATCCAAGTGATGATCTCACCATACAAATCGTATCAGGATAATTAACCTACCCTAGCAGGTGGACTGAAATGCATAATGCCCTTGGTATCAAAGAATTGGATTTACATAACATATTGCTAAGTACATATGTTTATTAAAGTAAAGTTCAGGAGAAGGACAGTGGAATCGCAGCAAGGCTGAGCTGGCCAGCAGTCTAACGGGGCATGCATCTCATTATTGGGACTTTTTCCCTTTTATTTTACTATGCTATTTATTTTGCAATTTAAAAAAATACATTAAAAAAAAAAAAAAGAAAAACACCAACCTTCTTAATAGTCAAATAGATGGCCCTAATGTGATGGCTTCATTAAAACTAGGGATTTTATTTGGCTGTTATCTTTCTTCTCCCCTTACTAGCAGTCTGTGGTGGTCATTTGTGCTGGCCACGCTAGCACACCAGAGCACTTTGTTAATGAATTTTCCACAAATTAATTTTCTCCGCTAAACCAGAATCAATAAACACGAGCAATTATTTTATGTGGCCTAGAAATAGAAGAAAGCATAATAACTTTCTTGACTTTATTTTGTGGAATTAGAAGTGCTTCTCTTTTGGCCTTTTTTTCATTAGAGGCTCTACTAAATGATTGCAAATGAAGTAATGGGGACTAGCATGAATTGCTAGATAGAGCTAATAATGCCTTGGTTTAGGCTATTGATTTAGCCTAATGTGTTTCCAGATGTCACTGAATTTTATTGCATTAGATCTATTGATAGCTTTAGGTGACTTTTTATTTTTATTCTGGTTATTCATAGTCACATTTAAATAACCTTTTTCTAAAAGAAGCCTTTTCTTCCAGCTGAAGCGAGTAAAAGGTATCAGCATCAAATCTGATAAATGGATACCCCATGGTTAAGAAAATTACATAGGCTTAATACCTAAGGCTAGGGAGATGCAATCTCAGCAAAAGAATCTACAAGGAGCAGTGTTATCATTCAAGGGAAAAGGGGTATTAACGCTTTCCTTGTAACTCTAATGGGAAGGAATCTTCTTCAGCACCTTCATATATATTTATGGAGGTTTAAAGCCCCTTGCTAGATAACTTCCCATGTAGACTTCAGGAATATTTTTGTTCAAATACATTATTGTAGGTTAAACTTTTAGTCCACGTAGCTTTAACAGAAAATCTGGAGAGTCAAAGTGTTGACATTTACGCGGTTTCGTGTATTAATTTCACGTGTGATTTCCACGTGTACGCAGCTCCTTCTCCAAGGCTCCCTTCCCGGGGCGATTTGCAACGCCATCGAGACCACACCATCATTTTTGGGTGCAGAAGAAGAAATAATTTGTGACGTTTCCACCACTGAAACTTCCACGGCGACTGGTTTGCGCGGTGCCTCCAGTTGCTCTGGTTGGAGATGACGGAATCACAGAATCGTTTCTCTTGGAGGACACCTTTAAGATGATGAAATCCAACCTAGGGAATTGGTAGAAGTGATGAAGCATTCAGAAGAGCAGCCCAGATTACTTCTCTGCCTTTTCTAGGTGATTTGCATCTGGTAACGTGCATTTCACAGAAGCACGCAGAACGTCAGGGGATGGAAGGGACCATCAAGTCCAACCCCTCTGCCAGGGCAGGACAAGAAAGGGTTGTCAGGTGTTGGGATGGGCTGCCCAGGGAGGTGGTGGAGTCCCCATCCCTGGAGGGGTTTGAGAGCTGGGTAGATGTTGTGCTTAGGGATGCGGTTTAGTGGTTTTGATAGGGCTGGGAATAAGGTTGGACTTGATGATCTGGAAGGTCTTGTCCAGCTGAAATTATGACTCTAAAAGTAGAGCAGATGACAATCATTTGGTTTCATATAAACACACCAGCACTCCCCACCCTCCCGTGTTTTGTGCCAGCGCTTGGAGCGATGGAGGTGTTACCAGGTGGACCCTTGGTGCTGCCCTCAGGGCTTTGGCCACCACTGCCCACATTTTTGGGGTGTCTGTGCTCAGGGAAGACCAAAGCACCTTGTGCTTCGGGTCAGTGCAGAGCTCAGGTGAGCAGTGTGTGTTTTTGGGTGTGCTGAGTCCCCAGCTCAGTGCCGTTTGATTTTGGGGTTTCAGCTGCCGGCAAGACTGGTGTGATTTGTAAGAAAGCAGAATTAAAGAGAGCAGTTAAGTGTGGGGTTTTTTTCAACAATATCTGGAAAATATGAGGAATTCTGTTCCATGATGGCACCTGTTTGTAAATACACTGGTTTCCTGTATCTGTGGTGTTGGTATCGAGAGCAGTCGTGGGCTACAAGTGGGATACGCGCTGGTTTTTGCTGGGCTGGTGTGAGGATACGTTCATCACGATGGTAAATATATTTAGGGTGTCCCAAGAGCTGTGTCACCGAGCCTCGGGTGGCCTTACTGGGAGCCCATGACTGGTTGAGGGTCCTTGGCCGTGTCTTAAGAGCCGTGGTGCAGCCTTTTCCCGAGGGCTGCTGGCAAGGAGATGAAAAGTCAAAAGTGCATTTTTCAAAGAGCTGTTGTGAGGCTGAGAGGGAGAAATGGTGCCAAACAGTGCCATCTGCTGAGATGGGACTGGCCTGGACCTGTCGGAAGGAGAAAGGGAATAGCAGGTACTCCCAGAGTTTGGAAGGTTAACCCCTCAAATCGATACATCGGGGTGTGTAAATATGCTGCCTCCTTGCCCTGCATGGATATAGGACACCCAGGAAGGGATTGTAAACCTATTTTTGCATAAACCCTAGCCTAGCAATCTCACATGTAATTGGATCGTCCATTATAGAGCGTTTTATTTATGATTTTTTTCATGCATTTTAGACAGCCTTCTTCAGGAAACGCTACTCTCAGCAGGCAGCGTTAGCTACGGCACAATGACGTTAAACAGAAAATAAGTTTTCTGCATTCACCTCGAGGGATTTTAGAAGTTAGGAATTACAAAGCCAATAATAATAACTTCCATTTAAAAGACTTTTGACAGGAGGCAAATGAAAAACGGGGAGAGAAGGAACTGATTCCAGATGACTTTTATAAACACGAGCAGCATAGAAGTGGTAGGGCAGTCAAACAAGCCGACTCGAGTAAGCAGCACGACTACTGTTCCTGATCTCCTGCCTTTAAATACTCGGTCTTAAAGCTAACGAAGGGCTTCTGAAGACAATAGGCTGAAAGAAATCCTGGTAGCCCACGTAGCTGCCATCTGCTTTTGAAGAGAAGCACAGCCTGCATCAGGCATTGCTAACAATGAAAGGTGTGTAACCGGGGGTGGCAAGTCAGTACGTTTTGGTCCAGTTTAGGCTGAAGCTATTGGTTCATTTGGCACAGAGTATGAATTTGGTTGCTGGGGAAATGGCAAAGCTTTTGGCTTGCAAAAAGTACGTCTTGCTTGACAGTGTTTCTTAAATTTGTTTTATTAATTTTTCTTCATCTGAAGGATTTGTGGTCCCTTCCTACTCCTCATTTCCAGTAGAGCCGGGGTAAGTGACACAGAGGGATTTAAGGTAAATAGCGCAGGTTCAAGAGACTAATTAAATAACCCCACCGTAAATTTCCTAACGATCTTTAGATTGTGAAGTGTCTGGCTTTTTGTTGCAAAGTTTCACCGTTTGCCAGTGACTCAGCCCATCGGTTCACATATTGTTCTGGGCAAGGTCACAAGCATCAAGTGTGCAGGTAGTTTGTAATTGGCTGGCTGCAGAAAACAGCAGGGAATTCAATCTATTACACGCACTTCAGCGCTCTAAACCAACACTCCATGAAGCCATTGGAGCATAGAAAAGCCTTGTTAATCTCTCTCCAGTAATTATCACGGGCGTGCCACGCGCGCGTCGAAGGGGACGTGCGTCACTTGATGAACTCAAAATGTTCCTAGAGATGATATTTTTTTTTTTCTTTTCTATTAATAAACCACATTTTGACACTTGGAGGCTTTACGTGACACTTGGGGAAAGTGTATTTAAGGAAAAAGCTCCAAAAAAAAAGTTGCTTCGCTAATCGGTGATGTTCTTGGGAACCAGGGATAATTCCAGTGAGCTAAACTAGCCTGAGATCTGTCACTCTCTTGCTCAAATGGATTATATTCTTAGTGTGTCTGTGGAAGCAGGGAAATAAAGAATTATATTCTTAATGTGTCTGTGGAAGCAGGGAAATAGGGAGTTATATTCTTACTGTGTCTGTGGAAGCAGGGAAATAGAGAGTTATATTTTTACTGTGCCTGTGGAAGCAGGGAAATAGAGAGTTATATTCTTACTGTGTCTGTGGAAGCAGGGAAATAAAGGCATGGACATCTGGAAGCCTAGAGTTTGAAGGTGGTTGAAATTTCATGTTGTTTGAGATCACAACTCAGTTTTGCTATGTTAATAGAAAATGATGACTTCAGCGAAACTTAAATGCAAAAGAATTCAGTTTTTGGAGGGTAAGGAGCTGAGGAAAGCCAAGGCACAACGGTGAGATCTCAAGTAGTTGGTAACTTGATTTTTTAAAATTATTTTTTATTTACTTCTTTGAAAAATAGCATGCTGGCTCTTTTCTTCTGCTCTGGGTCTTCAGTATGAGTGGAGGTCTTAGGTCTTCTTGCCTCTGTGCCCTCTGGATGTGCAGCATTGCCTGTTCCATGCCTCTTACCCTTAAATGTTACCAGCCTCTGACAGCAGTGAGAGCAAAAGTGGCAAGAGCTAATTTCTTGTCCTTCCATCCAGCCAGAATCTTTTAAGTGGGATATCATGGGATGTTTTTTTTAATGGCTATTACGTATCTAATAATGTGAGGTAGTGTGTCTGGTTCATGTTATGCAGTTTAGCAAGGGTAAGCTTTATATTTACATTTATAAAGGGGATTTTGTTTTGTTATACTGACAAAAATCTCTCTTGCATTCCTTGGATGACTTCAATGCATTTATCTTTTGTCTTTATTTTCTTAAGTCTACTTTACAGAGGCATTGCAGCCAGTCAGGAGAGGGACTGTCCTTCCATTCGTGTTCACACTTGGCCTAGCACACCAAGGTCATGATGGAAGACCAAAAATACTGTGCAAAGAGAAACAAGAGTTTCTTTCAATATTTCAAATGTGCCTGTGAACGTGAAGCTTCATTTCCCACCATCAGTTATTCAGCCAAGACAAAGATGGGTCCCCCTCTCTGGATTTTGCTCATCACCAGTATGGAGCATCAGGCTTTACCTCCAATGGCCATCTTGTTTCAGAACAAAGCCAAACCAAACCACTTACTCCTTTAAGTGTGCCTTGCCTTCAGCAGTGTTCTTTGAGCCCTCCTTCAGTGTCACTCTTTTCTCTTGAGCTCTGATGTACCAAACGCCTCTTAGGGGAAAAAAATGGGTCTACGTCCCGTTGGTTATCATGCAATCCAAATGGACCCGTAGATGTCTCGATAAGCCAGAACATGTTCAGTGGTTGAACCTTTACCTGTCTTTAATACTCTCATCCCATCTTAATCTGCTCCTATTTAAGGGATATTCTGCCTGTGAACTGCAAAATTTGCACTGGCCTTAATGGCAGTGGGAAGAAGCTCGTGAAAGACTTGGTGGCTCCATGATAGCTCTGCTGTCCTGCAGAAGGTCTTGGGGCTGGCTCCTCCCTCTCCACTTGAGAGATTGACACTGCCCAGTGTCAATCGTAACGAACCAAGTAACCCTAATTAACAGTCACGAGACATTTCCAGCAAGAGGCTGCTTTGAAATTTAGTCTTGACTTTTTGTAGTAGAAGAGACTCAGGTAAAACTGATGGGCAGAACTGATGGGGTCGGGCAAAAGGTCCTTGCAGTTATTTCTCAGTATTTTATCTCCAGTGTTATTTAATAGTACTTTCTCCTAGCTATCATCCCGTAGCCATATGGATTTCCTCTTCCTAACCTAATTAGGGACATCATGCCCAGCAGGGATTCAGGGGTGTGCAGCTGCCCAGGGCCAGACTAGAGCATTGCTGTGCCCCGAGCAGCTCTTCACCCTCGCTGCACATCAAAACACAACCTGGTTTTTCCTTTTGGAGTCTTTTCATCTTGGATGGATGTCTTCAGTTAGATAAACGAGTAGTAGCTGATGGTGGAAGTGGAATTAGTGTCCTGAGATTGTCACAGTCACGTTCACCAGCTCCGTTGTTGGAAAAGTCTTCACTGTGTTTGAATCTTTGCTGCATCTTTGGAATTTATTTTTAGATATGCAGTACCAAATTGTAAGGTCTTCACATGCTGCAGCAGAAAGGGTCTGGATGTGTTGTGCTTAGTCCTTTGGCTGCTGCTGCATCACCACAGGGTTGTGTTTTGGTGAGAGCTGTGTTGGTCCCGCAGTTTTTGCCGGGTTTAACTTCGACATCCAAAAGTTCATGGTCAGGGGAGGCTGGAGGGTGAGGTTCAGCCTCCTCTGAGCACAGGGGCTGGCAGCCCTGGATTTGTGCTCACTCTGAACCCTTGGTCCAGGGCCACCTCCTAGGCAGGCAGGTGACAGAGGTGACACAGTTCTCCATTTGGCCTCGAACGATCTTGTTTCCTGGCGTTGTCTGATGTTCTGACATGTAATAGAAGTGGTTTGCAGCACGGTATTAGTACATGCTAAGTGTGGTTAATGTAGCATCAGTTCTGCCTGAGTTTGTAACTAATTGCTGCATTAACAGACTTGGTGATTACAGGAACCGTGGTTAGATAAGTAGCCATGGACGGGAAAAGATCTAGAGGAGCAGTGTTTTATGAAGCTTTCTCAGCCTCCATAAGGGGTTAATCCTCGTTGTCTGTTCAATAACCATGGATCCTTGCTAATTCCTAGCTACCCACTAACAGTTATAGTAAAGCTCTACAGAGTCTGCTTTGTTTTTGTTTTAAGTCTCTGAGCCATCATTTGACAACCTGCGAAGTGGAAGATGAGCTCTGCTGGGGCTGGGAAGTAGGTGGTGTCTAAGGGTGGAAAAAAGCTGTGAGAATTCACAGCAAAAGCAGCCTGGAGATACCTGGAAACACTCTCTGTTTAAGCCTTCTCCTTGTATACACAAGCTGCTGATCCTGGGATAGCACAGGCTTTGCAAATCCAGAGTCAAGAGGTTTAGGTCTGGGTCTGAGAACTGAGCAATTCAGAGACAAGCAGGTTAAGGTTGACCTAAGCCTATGACGTGAAGACTCCTTCTTTTCCTCTCCAAATAACGTTCCTAGTGTCTGCCTGTAGCCTGGCTTTCTGTCAGCAGGCTTAAAGTTCCAGTGCTTCCATGGGAAATCAGCCTTGAGATGAAGAAGAGGATTTCAGTTTGGCTGTATATAGGTCATAGAATCATAGACTTGGGTTGGAAGGGACCTTTCAAGGTCATCTGGTCCAACCCCCCTGCAGGGAGCAGGGCCATCTGCAGCTAGAGCAGGGTGCTCAGAGCCCCGGGCAACCTCCCCTGCAATGGTGCCAGGGATGGGGCAGCCACCACCTCTCTGGGCAACCTGGGCCACCATCAGCATAAAAAATGCCTTCCTTACATCTGCTCTAAGGAACAGAATACCTCCAGACATCCTCAGGTGATGGGCACGTGAGGAGATCTGCTTTTCCACACCTTTGCAAGCTGTGGGCAGACACCTGGGTTTGGGAAACACGTGTTGATGTCCACCCACCCACCGGGGTGCTGCGGCTCAAGATGGGGAGACACCTTGGTGAGATTGGGCAGAGTGAACAACGAGGCTCAGAATCCTTTATGTATCATTGGCCATAAATAAAATGTCCAGGCTAGGACAATTGCAAGATAGCTGTATTGATATCAAAACATGCTTCGAAGGAATGTGGGTCACTGGTAGCGTGTGATTTCACGCTTTATTGTTCCTCAATCTGTTCAGTTTACAGGGAAAAGGTATTTTTCATTCTCCTGGCTGCTAGCTTGGCTGATGCTACGTGAGCTCTGAAACTCAAGCTGGGTTGTTCTTCCTGGCTGCTACGTTTCCATCGGTAAGAAAGAATCAGCAGGACAAATTCTTCACTTGGTTACACCTGCAGAACCCTGTGAGCTTCCAGGATTTCCCAGGCAAAATGGAGCAGGGAATGGCAGCCCCTTTGGAAATAAAATCAAAAAGGACAAGAGCCATGGGAGAAGAGCTGCAAGCTGGGAAAGCATCCATTTGGCCTTGCGCAAAGAGGAGTGGAAAGGTGAAAACGGAATTAAGAAAACATGACAGTGGAAAAAGTTTTTTCCGAGAGTCAGGTTTCCAGAACTGCAGGATGTTATCTCAGGGAGGTGGGTGGTGACAGCTCTGTTGCTTGGATATTCTCAGTGAAAGGGTGGAAAGAAGCTACAATTCATCATAGCTAGAGATAATTCAGGCATTTGGGGAACAGTGATTTGAAAAATGGTTGTAGATCTGCTGTATTTTAAAGTCTACTAGGCTTGAGGTTTTTTTTTTTTTTTTTTAAAGTAGGATTATTTTATTCCCCTTTCTTTGATGTTTTCTTCCCAGAAAATGATATTCCAACCTTCCTGTGACTCATCAGAAGTGCAGTACGATAAGAAACGCTAAGCCTGTTATTTCCATCGATCCTGTTCCAGTTATTCAACATAATTTACGTAAAGTCTCTTCTCCAGCTCTAATTTCTGCAGTTTTGTGTAAATCAGATGCCGTTAGGATGTCATCAGGAGAACTACATGACACCCAAATGTCATTCAAATCCAGACACTGCCCATGGTGGAACATATGAAGTAGAAGTGTTTGGGTTAGCACAGGGTGGGGATCTGCTCCCACGTCCTCACTGGTGTGGTGGACATGGGAGATTTGGGATAGAAGGTGGATAGGCCTGGTCAGAGAAGAGGGATGGGGGACTCCTGACCTCAGGCTGGCCAAGCTGTCGTGGGGTTGAGGGCTTGGTGAACCCCAAAGAGATCTGGGCTGAGACAGTGGTGAAAGAACAATCGAACAGTCCAGGTTGGAAAGGACTTCCAAAAATCACGCAGTCCAGCTTTTTGTGGGAAGGGGAGCTGAGCTGAGATTATTTAGCACCCTGTCCAACCACTTCTTTATTCCAGCATTCACTGTGTTTTTCTCTACAAGGCAATATTCTGCAGTTCAAACATTCACAGTAACTACTATAGTCAGGACATGGTTTCAGAGGATTTTTCTGAGATCTGAATTAGTTATTTCAATAAATATATATGTCTTTTTGTGTATACATCCATATATATTTTCTTAATGTAAGTTTATGGGAATAGCTTGCTTTGTCTACATTAGTCCTTTTTTTCTTTCTTGTTTTAGTTTTTTTTCCCTTCTCCTGTTTGCAGCCTCTGGAAGACGTTCAGGTTTGCAAGCTCTGCAAGCTGTTAACTTCTGCAAAACTGAGAGCAAACTGCGGTATAAAGTTCTCCAAACAGTGTTTTAACCCCAAAAATGCCTCCCAAAGGGAAGGGCATTGCTGAATGGCAGTGAGTATTGCCATTGCTGTGGGTATGTGCCTGGGCACAATGAGAAATGAACAAAAAAAAAGGATATTTGTGGCTCTTTACAGGCCACCTGCCAAAGATGAGATGGAGTTTGGAGGCAGTTATGGAAAATTCTCACAGCTTTTTGACAGGGTTTAAACCAATGAAGTGTAAGGCAGGTCTACAATCATTACTGTCCTAGTGAAGGGTTGTTTTGGTAGATCCTTTAGCCAGCACAACCTTACCAAGCCATACTTCTCTAAGGGGGCTTAAATTGCTTCAAAGATCTGGTATTTACAGAGGCTGGAATTAAGTCTGGTGGTATTCTGAGAAGGTGGATTAACCAGTTTTTCAAAAGTGGAAACAAACTCATGGGGGGAGATCTCAAAAAAAGAGAAATTAGGTTGCTTTAGACCCCAAACCTGCCCTATCTTTTATTATCTTACCAAAAAGAGTCTCCTATAACAAAGTGAACACAGGGGTGTTGTAGCAAAAATGCTGCAAAAAAAAAAAAGAGGTGAGGTGACAGGAGCACGTGGAAGATGTCAGGAATGAGCACGTGGAAGATGTCAGGAATGAGCACGTGGAAGATCTCAGGAATGGGCTCGTTCTGCACAACGCAGTCATCTTTGTCGCACTCTTGGGGGTCACACAATTCAACCAGTTGTACCTTAAAAAATAAAATAAAATTACAAATCCACTTTGATGTTTTAAAAGCTAACATTTTCTGAGGTCTGCCAGCACTTGCGTGGCTCCTGTGTCCGTGGAAAGTGTGTTTGAGGGTTTGTGCTAATAGACCGCCTGCCTTAATTTTGGCCCAGCTGCTTTATACTGAATTAGAAACAGAGGTTAAGATTTTGTTGTGTAGGATTTACAGCAGTCTGTCTGGGTCAGGTACCAGGGCAGACCCTTGGGTCCATCACCTCTGGCTGTCTTAGACCAATCCTGTTTGCTTCAGGCAGTCCCGTTCCCTCCTGGATGTGTCTCCTGCATCTGCAGTCCCATGTGGCACTGTCTTGCTGCCGCAGCCCGTTCCTTGGCTTTGAGGGCATCGCTTTGAAATGCTTTCTGCTTGGTTTGGATAACGTTTCACATCCTTTTTCTTACAGCCCTGCCTTTGCACAGCTCCCCTCTGTTCGAGCTGCGCGGAGGTCTCCGGTGCCTTCCAGACGCTTTTGTGCAGATTAAGAGCAGTAGATGAACAGACCTACAAGCGACTGTTGACCTGCTGATCCCCTCTATTGCTCTTGTATGGCCGTTTATCACGGCGTAAAGCTTCTATAAAATCCCCTCGTGCAGTTGGTGGCATTTTCATCTTCCCCTGACCCGCGTTCCTTCGCCGCGAGCCTCAACGCGTGACAACGCAAATTAGCGGCGTGATGAGTTTTCCGTGTGTGTGTCTCTGTTGTGATCGATGGCAAACTGAAATGGATCCCAGGAAAAAAAAAATATTTATAAATTGAGATAATGAGCTGGTAAATTTTTTTTTTAACTGCATAAGGAATAAAATGCATCGAATGATCCATTGCTGGGAAGTCAAGTGGAGACACGTGCATTGGGCGCTCATGCCTGGGAAGATGATGCGCTTCTGATCACTTCAGTGCCAAGTTTGTGCTCTAAATAAAGGCTAGTGCCCAGCAATATATTTTATTAGCAGAATGGTATTTTAAAAGTGCTGCCCTTCAGCCACTGGAGAGTAAAACTCAGAAATGAGAGAGATGTGCAAAGCAGTGCGAGGAATCTTTGCAGTTCCTTCTATGAGGGTAAAAAGAGGACTCCTATTTTTCACATCCATCAACCTGAATTATTTCATGAGCTTTAAATTTCTCTAATAACTTTTGGGAATGTGAGAGTCATGAATTGTCATGAGTGCTAAAACAGAGTTATCCGAATCACTGCTTCATCTGCTGGCTGGACATAACTTCACAAGGCAAATTTTGTCATTCTTACTCAAAACTCATTGCCGTCTTTCCTACCAGATGAAACCAACAAGCACACCAGAAGACAGACAGGGAAATGCAGGATGCAGTGACATTGTCTCTTCAGGAACTCATGTCTGTATAACGTGTAGGGCTGAAAAGAAAATAGGTGGCAGCTTTTGGCAGACAAGCAGAGGAATTTCTTGCAACCAAAGACTAGAGGTAGGACAAGTTAGGTCTTTCTTCTGAGAAGGGTGTCGTCTCCTTTTATCCTACTTTGATCCCTGGAGAATGAATCCAAAATACAGAGGGTCAGCTCATGGCATGCAATTTTGGAGGCCTCCTTGGCTCAGCAGACCTTTCAGTTTCATCTTCTCTCTCATCATCCGTGTACTTTGCCAATTAAAAGACCTGAAGCAATTACACTGGCTATAATTATCCATGATATCACGTTGGCTTTCTGGGCATTAGCCAAACAGCACATTTAACAATCACTTACACTTCAAATACCGTAATCAGCAATTATCTAAAATGCATAGTCTTAACAATTAGCAATTCAAGGTCCTGTTTGCTTGAAGAAGTGAGCAGAAGTAATTCCACAGGCATAGTGGCTTCCCTCTCACGTGCAATTACAGGGTGTGTGGGAGGTGGTATGAATCCCGACTTTGGTATTAGTGCATTAGCGTCGGCTTCGCTTGACGTGGCTTTTAGGAATGATGGGAACGAGCGACTGTCACAATATTATATAAATTGGGTGTGGGCACCAGCTCTGGTAATAGATAGGTGGGAATTCATAGATAAAAGGCACGATAAATAATACAAAATGGACAAACCATTCATCTTAGCGTCGCCGTATTGAGACTTGCTGACTTGCAGTAGCTTTTCGTTGGCGCACAGCTTTGTCTTCTTACAAATTCTTTTCTTGTACGAAATGAAACATTTGCAGATTGGAAAAACACACTTTTTGACTTGGTGGGATGATCAACCAGTTGTCTTAACCATTCTGTACATTCTGATAATCAGAGGAATGTTATTTGTTCAAGTCGTAATGGAAGAAAAATACGGGTACCATTAAAAGAATGAGTTTTACCAAGCATCACTCTTCTATCTCTGATGACTGTGATCCATCTGATATGCCATCAAAGATGTAAGAGAGAATAAATCTACCCTTTCATGACCATCTCTTAATATAGTCTTAAAATAACACATAGGGTAGTTTTCCTTCTTGTTCTAAGCCTAAGTGCTTTTTTTTTCTTTGTGAATTTTCCAGTATGGCTTTTTTACTCATGCAGTGTATACTTTAGTTGATAACTCTCATCTTTTATGGGAGAACTTGCTGAAGCTGAGTAATTAAAGTTCTTCTTGACTTCCGTTATTTACTGGAAACAACTTAGCTGAATCATAAAAGGATGAGGATTGTACTTTGAATGTTTTGCTGCGTACGGTGCTCCTGGCAAGTGATCCCTTAAACAACAAAGCATTCTGGAAAGGTACCTGGCACTTGAGTTGTGTTGATTATTCAGCATCCTTGCCCTTCGCCATGCTGAAGTGCTATGTGGTAAGTGTTATCCCATCGAGGGAGCAAGTGCTGGTTTATCACAGTATTGTCCAAACCCCTTCTGTCTCTTTTGCGTTCTAGATCTTATTTTAAATCTAATACCATCCTAAAAAGATGGTGTTCCCATAACCACCTCGTTCTCTTTTTTGCATGCTCTACAACTTCACCTTCCCATCTGTTCCAGGATGGACCAGGATGCTATAATAGTACAGTAATTCCCTGGGGTGGGACGTAGGAAAAGAAAAAAATGGTGTAGAAATAAAAACCCCACAACTTTAATTTTTTTTTTTTTTTTTTTTTTCCAAAGGATTGTCTGCACAAAGCTTGATGTTCTGCAGAAATGCTTTAAAGGAGCTACACCTAGTTATTTTCTCTCCAAACAGCGACCCTGATCTGAGTTTTCTGTGAGCCCAGAATTTGTTTGGGTATATGGGGGATGTTAAACCATTGGAAACAAAAACAAACAAAACCCAAGAAACAGAACCCTGAGAGATCCCGACGCTCGATGTAGCTTATTAATCACAAGGTCCTCACCTGGATTCTTTAATTATTTTTGTTTTAATTTTAACCTCTCTAAAACCAGGTAACTCTCCAAGAGTATAGTCTCCTTTGCATAAAGGACAAAAAATGACCCTGTAAAGCTGATTTACTCCCAACAGGAAAATCTGGCCTTCATCGGAGACACAAAACTTCTGGAGAACAGGGAATGAACTTCAGTAGCAGGAGAGGGGAGTTTTAGCAAATAGGCTTAAGTCTGCTGGGTGTAAAGTTTCTTTTGGCAGAGGGCTTCACCTTTAGGGAAGAAATTCCCTTTGCTTTATAAATCACCTTGGCTTTTGTCAGGGGTTTTGCTGGTCTTACGCTCACGGAATAATTTAATAATGAATCTGTGCTTTCTTTTCAGTAACATTGTGTTTACGTTACTGCAATGAATTCTGCTCTAAAGAAATCGTGGAGGCATCATGCAATTAAAAAAGTTACAAGTCTTCCTGTCTTTGATAGTCTGTCTCCAAGGGAATACATCCCAACAGGGACAAACAGAACTAGAAGGAATTGTGTTTACTAATTACTGCCACCATTTAGAAACAAATATGAGTCACAGGGCACCGTAGTGAATCCAATCCAAAGAAGAGCAAAAAAAAAAATGAATCTATGTAATTGCAAAGGAGATGAAGACTGAATAGAACTTAAAGGCAATTAAAGTCTTTATTTCCATTTTATTACAGAATAAATACTTCGGGATATTTTCATTTGCTTCACTTCTTGTTTGCTCATGGGGGCTGCTTGTTAATACGGCTGGGGATGTGCGAGAGCTCCTTAATTAACCTGTTTTTTGTGGGCATCTCGCAGTTTCTATGAAATATGGAGGCTGACAGCGCTGTAACAATAGCGACAATAGAAATGACAGATTTGTAAGCACTGGTCAATTGAAGGATGTTGAAGAAATGTGGTTTTTGAATTATTGGCCCAGGCTTCTCTGCAAATTGCAATTCAGTTGAGTTAATTGAATTCACTGGGTCTATGGCAATTTACATAAAGTTATAATAAAAGCATGGTTATCTGCTCAAAAGCTGCAGTTTCAGAATATTATATTAAAAATGGAATAATATAAATTTTATTTTCTAATAAATGACCGCAGAAATATCTAATTGACACGCAAACAAAATTGAAACATGCATTCTGCTCTCAATTACAAAGAGAATCCCAGGCAGCAGATTGCGGATGCGGGGTGGGTTGTATGGAAGCTAGACGTCGGTCCGTTTGTCTGTCGCTTTGGAGAAGCTTTAGTTCCAGCCTTTTCCTGTATCTGAAGTGAACGGCTGTGATTTACTCCAGTATATATTGCAAAAAGTAAATATTGCTTTTGCTTGAAGCCCTGGAAGTGGTTTCCTGAAAACACTGATGGTTCCCGTTTCCGTTGGCAACCCGGGAGCGGTTGTGCTGAGTCTGGGATCTGTGTCCTTGGGCATCCTCTGGATCGGGGATGACGGTACTGCAGGTGTCCTCCAGATACTTCCTTCAGCAAATCTACATCCTGACTTCTCCTGCACTGTTTCTCCCCATCTGTTTTTCTGATGCACGTGTGTGAATGTAGTTACTACAATCTCAATGCCGGAGGTTTGTTAACCTGGGGCTGCGCTGAGGAGGTTTAAGTGCTGTCTGTAGTGATTCGAAAGGAATCTGCTTCCTTCAAAATAAAGGTGGCGATGAAATGTTTGCTGTGCCGACCCTACGAACTGGGGGATTTGATGCTTAAATAAAACGTGCATAAAGCAATAAAGCTGCAGGATGTGTAGGGGAAGGATGTGTCTGTAGAGCTGCCCTGACTGTGATAAAAACATGTTTCTTGGAAAATGTAATGATATATGAAGTTTTGGGGTTTTTTTCTATTTGTGTCTTTGAAGGGGAAACTTCGAGGAGAGTCTGCTCCTCAGAGATGTAACCAGCAAAGAAAGGAAAGGTTTAGAGAGAGGGAAGCGAGGTGATGCTGCAGCGGGTGCAGCCCCGTGCATGGTGAAACAGGGCTGCCTGGGGTGGCACAGGCTCCTCAGCCTACATGGAAACACAGCACCCAGCTTAATTACAGGGATTTCTATAATCGTCTCTCGGGGGTGATGGGATTATAGCCCACAGTGAACCTGTCACCTAGTAGAATGTGGTTGGCGTGCGTTTTTCACCCTGAGTTTGGATAGGCTCGGAGCAGGGGATGAGCGAGCAGGATGGGTCCCCTCGGCAGGCGGGTGCTGGGGAGGGCTGGGCTGGGTGCTGCTCCCTTGTTGTCTGCTCGTCACTGAGCTCCCTGGGGAGCCAAGCAGCCAGGCAGCCTCCAGCCCATCCCAGTGAGGACAGCCAGGGATGCGGGGAGCAGGTCCTGCGTCCGATTCACTGTGAGGTCCATTTTTCCTCCACGGCTGCTGGCGGATGGGGCCCTTCCAGCTGCTTTGGGTTTTCTCTCCTGCTGCTCTTCACTGAACCAAGCTGCTGAGACAGAATCGTCTGTGCAGAGCTCCACGCTTCCTTTGGCTTTTCTTTCACAGGCACGTAATTGATTCGTGTAAGGAAATTAGCCGCCCGTTAGACCAAACGCTTTCTGCCAGAGTTAAAGATCTTGTGGCGCAGGAGAGCTCTGCATCCTCTCGGAGCCGAGCGTCAATAACAAGCAGGAATGGTTCAGCCAGGTATATCCAGGGCAAAAGTGGGACAAATGATGTCGCCGGAGCAGATGATTTTTTTCTGGCCGTGGCATCCTCTGCTAGAATAGAGAAATTGCTTGTTGAGAGGGCAGCTGGAGCCACTGGGATGGAGGGGTTGGGAAGTGCCGTGTCCGCTGCGCGCTAAAACTTTGGGGGTTGCTTGTGGCTTTGGTGGTAGAACACTGGCAGTGTTGATTGGTTTCATTTAAATGCTGAGAAGTGAGTTGAGAGAAGCCTTACGCTTTGCCCAGAAAGACTTTTCTCTTTGGTTTCTTGGGAGTATTATGAAAGCAGAAATTAAGAGTTGCATGATAAATGGTTGGAACGAAGCCTTTGCTTTTGTTCTCACAGATGCTTCCAAGTGCCTAGATAACCCTGTACTTAATAAAATAAAGCCTGAAGCTTTAGGTATGCTCTAGAGCAACTTAATACTGATGAAGATGCATTAAGGTAACACTTGCAGAAGGAGTTGTTGTGGCACTTTGGCTGGCCCCATCCATGGCTGGACCATTCTCCTCCACCTACTCGGTAACGTGCACCGATGGTCACTCGAGCCTGCTGAACCCCACCTGGCCAAGAGAGCCGAGTCAATACCTCCAGGATGTTTGGGTACTTACCACACCCTTACGTTTGGGTTCTACTGTGGGTTTTGCAAGGCTGTGCAGTTTCTGAGCGGTGGCAGTGACGTTTGAGATGGATAGCAGCACGTATCCAGGTGTGTAGGGTTTTGGGGAGGGGGATGTTGTGTGATCTTAGCAAATGTCACTCTGCAGTTTCACGTGGTTTAAATGCTGTGTCATTGGAGTTCTTTTTCTTCTGGTTGAGACTCAAAACCTTGGAGTGCTTTGAAGCCCCCCTGAATTGGAGGTCCAGAGTAGTTGGACAAGATATGTGAAATCCTGCGGTGCGGAGGATACATCAGAAGAGCAGATAATTTTTCTCCTGAACAGGTAGTAAGTCTCAAAGCAGGGAAGCCCACGAGCTGTGGAGTATGGAAGTGTGTCGCTAGCAAGGACGGGGTTTATTCTCCTTAGATTTGTCTGAGGCCAACAGAACAGGAAAGAAAGAGCAGCAGTATCCAGTTACTTAACATGCTACAGATATTCCTGGAGCCAAGGAGTCCGAGGGGGTAGGATAAGGAAAATGTAACGTATAGCAAGTGGAGATGGTGAAACATCAATGGAGTATTAGGTACGTACCTGAGGGAATTGGCATCCCACCCCGCAGAGGTGCACTGGGGCTTTATTCTTCTCCTTTCATGGAAGACAGTAGCTCTGAATTTCGCGTGTGCGATGAGTGTGTTTAAGGTTTGTTGTTTTCAGCATTTTTTCCCTAATTGAAAGAAGAAACTTGCCCTGATTTCAGAATAAAAGGCATCCCCAATGAGCACCAGTGAAAGGGCTGATGTGACTATTATGATGATAATTTATTTTCTTAGGCATGTTGTAATTTCAGCATTTCTGTAATGATTATAAGCAGATGCGGGAGCGAATGGGGGACTGCTTCAGCGTGCACTACATTAGCAAACACCAGTGTACTTAATAATTTGTGTCAGGCTTTTGCAAATAAATACATTTTCCTTTAAAAGCAGAAATAAATAAACAAACCCACACCGAATTCTCGTTTTTCCAAGACCAAAGCTTCTGCATTAAGAATTTTCTTTATCATCTTGCTGAAACTTGGCCCCGTTGCCAAACTTTCCTAGCACAATTAAGCACAACTTTATCACTCTAGTGTGAAAACTCTAGATAATATTTTTATGCCTGGCACTTTTCTCGCTTTAAGCAGAGAAGCAGAGTTGATTTTGGTGCTAGGATGAGCTGGGGGGTAATCGCCTCCGTTTCGGGTTTGCATTAAAGAACAAAAACCACTGAGAACTACTAGTAGCTGCGTGCTCTTATTTATGGAGGAAAAATTTGAACCACGTTTGAAAACCTTGATAAATAAAGCAGTTGTGGCCCCTTTGCAAAACAGAGTCTGGCTTCGTTGAAAGAAAAAGCTGAGTTCTTAGGAAATGTTCCACGTGTGTGCTACGGGAAGCTCTTGAATGGTTCTTGGGTATCTCTCAGGGCTCCTTTCGTGCTGTTCCCGGTGCTGTCCTCCTCTTTTACAGGCATAGGGATTGGAAAGGAGAGACTCCAGCCTGCTTTATGCTCAGAAGTAGCCTGGAAAAATCATTTAATGAAAGGTTTCTGTTAAGATGGTATAAAGCAATCCCTGGTATTCTTAAACCACTAAGGCACAGAACAGAAAACAGCATTTTCTGTAGCCTTTAAATGCTTTATTGCGCATAATTTAAATCCCTTTATTGCTGAGAGTGATAGATACCATTTCAGTTTTTCTCTGCTTTAGTTTAGCTTTGGTAATGTCATTTCTGATTAAACTTATATGGTATAGAATATCTAACCATGAAATAGTTAATTTTTTTATGTGCTCCATGAAAATCCTATTGCTTTTGGGTTTCAAAGTATCACTAGGCTCACTGAACGGGCCCGACCTAATTAAAGGAAAGCACTGATGCAAGATCTGCCCCTTTTTTTTTTTTCTTCTCTATTATTTTTTTATTTTACTGCATTCTTCCCATCTTTGGAACGTACATCCATTTGAAAGCAAATTAAAGCAAAGTGCACTTCCAGCTACCCGGGCTCCGGTACGCGGAGTACGGCGATGACAGGGATCTTTGATTTCTTTAAGCTGTTAATTCCTTAGCTGCAGTTTTCCCGTATTAACTTCAGCGACATCAGACGTTTGGCTTTGAACCAATGAATCAGAAGATTTTTCCCTTTCTTTGGCTGTTCAGCTCAATGCTGGTTAGTTAATAGTTCCAATGGTGCAGCAGACGGGTTTATTGTACGGTAGGAGGCAAGCTATAAATCACAGGTAAGACCTGCCTCTATTTATTGCACAAAAAGCCCTTTGTTAGAGGTCTGTTTTACTACTATTAAAAGGTACATATTCTCAAGGAACCTATGAAGTAGTTTTGCTTGTAAAGCAACGGGCTGCACCAGTATCAACCTGGTTTTTGAGCGTGGAAAACCAGTGATTTTTAATGTAAGAGGAAAGCGTGGCAAAGATAGCCAAGAAAATAAAGTCTTATCTTATGGTAAGAGCTAAAACGCAAGGGTGTAGATTTTAGAGGAGATGGGAGAATTTACAGAAGCTGACTATCCCAGGCAGTTGGCAAATGGACTAAAGAAGACAAAATTAAGTCTTGCCAGAAGGAAACCCTATATCAGGGGATAGAAATGCAAGCGCTCTGCAGAGGAAATGTAAATAAGGCAGTAGCCGTCTAAGAGGACCGTGGTCAAATGAAACGCAGAGCAGCAGCTTCCTGCTGAGGGGAGGAGAGAGGATGTATTGTAGGTGGAAAAATATCAAGTATAAGACCACGGGGAGGAATTTGGGAACAGCTGCCACACGCACTGGTAAGTCATTGTAGAAATGATTATGAAACTCGAATAGTTTATAGTGAGGTGTTTAAGAGGTAATTGCCTTTAGCGACGTTCGGGTGCCTAAATGTGCTTAAATGATGCATGAGGTAAAAAAAAGAAAAAGTAATAAAATGCAGACCCCAGAGTTCTGTAGTGGGTGGTAACACCCACCCTGGAGGTGCACTAGGATCTGGCTGCTGGAAACGCAGGAGCTTTGCTGTTTTCTGTGCAGGCGTTTGCTTGGTAGATGTCAGTGAGTGAGAAGAAATTACGTGTGCAAAGTACACGATCAAAGCGTGGCAGCTTTTCCTGATGGAGTGTCAGGGAAGTGGAGAGTCCTTCCAGTAGACAAGGACGTTTGTGAGCACGGGTGATGACTCCGCAGATGTGGGTGAAGGTGTTCAGAGAAGACACCTTGTGCTTTAGTCTCTTGGCTGAAGAATCAGACCCCGAGTAACAAGAGTTGCAGGCAGTTAGTAAAATGTTTTTCCTGCTGAATCTAAGATTCCTACAGGTTACCAACTAGCCATAGTAATGAGAAAGCTGTTGCTTTCCAGCTCTTCTAGAAATGAAGATGTGTTGAAGTGTTTGGTCGTTAACTGTGGCTGTGCTCATTGACCAAGAGAGATGCAATGCCCAGGAGATGCTGGGCAGGCACCTCCTTTTCTCTGTCCCCTGTAGGGAAACCTGCTCTGTTGTTGTTGATGTGCTTTGTCAAAAGGAAATACCTGGTCTGCCAAGCTAACAGAGTACCACAAAACTCAACACAAATTATAGCTGAAGTCGTACTGGCAAGTGGAAAAGCAAATTGCCATTAAAATGTACAAAGCTGTAGGAGATAGCACTCAACAAAAACATCTGAGTGGATGTGTCATGTTGCATTTGTGACAACAGATGTTATAGCATTACTTTGGTTCTCTGCAGTTTTCATCTTTGTGGATTAATGTGTGAAAGATGTGATGAAAGTAGAGTGCGGACTTCGGGAGTATTGTCTCCAGTTCTGGGCTCCCCAGTTCAAGAGGGACAGGGAAATACTGGAGAGAGTCCAACGGAGGCTACGAGGATGCTGAAGGGACTGGAACATCTCTGATGAGGAAAGGCTGAGAGCCCTGGGGCTGTTAGGCTGGAGAAGAGAAGCCTGAGAGGGGATCTTAGGAATGGTGGGTGGGTGGGTGTCAAGTAGAAGGGGCCAGGCTCTTGTCAGTGATGCCCTGGGATAGGACAAGAGGTGATGGTAGCAACTGAAACACAGTAAGTGTTTCACAGTGGTCACAAACTGGAACACAGGAAGCTCAACCTCAACATGAGGAAAAACTCCAGAGGTTCCTTTGAACCCCTACCATTCTCTAATTCTCTGACTTAGGTTTTCACCAGGAACATTGACTCGAGACTGTCCGATACTGCCATCTCATAACGCCCACAGGCTAGAACTGGTGTCCTGCTTGCTAAAATCTACAGTTTCATGAGTTCTTTGCCCAAGTAAATCCAAGTGGCTGCAGCTCATAAAAACCAACTTCTTGTTTGTCCCCCAACTGTCTGCCTGGGAGAGAAATTCTCGCCAGCGGCGAGAAATGACATCGGAGGGGAGGCGAAAGGGTGGCTGCTGAGTTGTGCAGCATCAGCAAAGGTTGCCCTGCACTGAGGCTGTAAATATTGCAGGGCTTTCTCGTTGGTACCAGGTGGTGTCTTCAGGAAGAGCCTGGCATAAAATCAAGTCGAGCCAGAAGGCATGCTGCGTTAGGCTACACGAAGAATTTTTTCCTATGTTCAAGACAAAAAGTTGGCTTGAAATTGCTGTGAACTGTGAGGATTTCGGCGGTATTGGTTTCGGAACCGTGGTTGAAGTGCAGTGTGGGTCTTTAAACGTGCATTTTTATTTCTCCTGATTTGACAAGTGCGCTGATTTACGCCCAAAGCTGCTTATTTTTAGCTGAAATGATGGGGAGGGATGTGGCTTAATGAACTGACATGATGCTGAGTTTGTTTTAGCCGTTAAACCGTGGAGTTCAGCATTTGGTCCAGTCTTCCTCAAAATGAAGGATTGGTTTCTAATAAAGATTATTTGATATTTTTTTTTCTTTTTTTTTTTTTTTTTAACCTAAGTTTAAAAAAAAAATATTAAAAATTAAGCCATTTTAGAAGTTAAAGAGCAAAAGGCTCCACGTTGTATCTGACTCTCCCGTGGCGTTAGGTGGGGCTCTGAGGTTTTACTCAGCAGAAGGTTCAGTTTCACATAGAACTTCCTTTATAACTTACCTACTGGGTTCACCTCTCGCTGATGTAATAAAAAGTTCTGGAATTATCTTTGTAACTTTGGGACGTGGGGTGTGAGAACCTGATTGGGTTAGATGGCTGGCGAACTTGCCTGTCTGTAAATGATGGATGTGGGGAGATGTGATGAAGTTGTGTATCTTTAGCCGTCCGTGCGTGCCTCTACTCCTTACCTGCTCCAAGGAGGGGATGATAGAGAGTCATTAAACCATAATGGTATTTACTGGAGTGGAAGCACTGGAGACAGCCGGGTGACCACATCCCAGGCTGAAGAAACAGGAAATAATTTAAGAGGCTGGGAAGGGTAAGCACCCCGTGAAGCAGCGGATAATGTAGGGCTATGCGGCAGCTCTCGAAACACAGCCTGGCAGAAGAAACGTAGCCAGGGGCCCACAGGAGTAAGGGAAACTGGGGTGACACTGTAAAAGTCATTTGTCTTTTGAGTCCTTCCAGCTTCCTTTGGATAAGCAATAAACACAAGCAGGCTGCTGTTCCCCAGGGCAGAAACCAACAGTTTGGTTGATGAAATTTGAGGTTCTAGCCTGTATGATTTAAAAGGACAATGCACTATCTGGCTGTTTCTTAGTAGCCTAAAAAACTCTGGATTATACTAAACACCTTTTTCTAGCATCAAACTGAAGTAGCATTTTAAAGTTAAAGACCCATATGTGAAGAATAACAAGGTTTTTTTTTTGCTTTTTCCAGACATGCTACCAGTGATGCAGCTTTAAATGTCAATTGATTTAGAGTATCTTTTACCCTTTCATCAATACCAGGGTTTAGTGTAATTCTGCCACAAGAAATCTCCAGAGTGATCTCTGTGCTTGGTATTAGAACACAGCCCACCTTCAGCTTATTATCTCTCCTCTTTAAATGCTGTTTTTTCCCACAGCATGCCTGGGCGTTGGGTGTGCTAAGCTACGTGCCAGCGTAATCATGCAGTCATCTTCATTATGAAACGACAATGTATAGCATCTGAGCAGCAGCTAAGACTTCAGAAACATTTCCATCAAGGCTTTTTCCCCTGCTTTTCCCCCGACATCACGACCAAAATCCTGTCCTTCGTATTCCTGTGTGTACCAAATTATAATGCTCTGTCCCCAGGCTGAGATTAGCGAATGTAGGTGAGCATCCTGAAAGACTCTGGCTGTGATGTGTCCGTCCTCTGAAAATCCATCTCTTGAAACATACAGCAAGGTGAAATCTCCTAATGACTATGGACTAAGTTTGGCCCAACTAAACTACCAATTTATTTATTTATTTTTATTACCTGTGACCGGTCTTGGAGAAATGTGCAGAATCCATCCCAGGGATGGGTGAAAGCGTTCTGCTCAGTTCCAGAGCTGAGTGGCTTGCAAGAAGGTCTTCTGCTACAGGCTGCCTTTGGTGACCAAGCACCAAAAGAAGCCAGGAAAGAAAAAAGTAATTTAAGGAGCTTTTTGTTTTGTAAAGGGGGTGAGAGAAGGCACTGAAACACACTGACAAAGTGCAGCTGTGAAGACTGTATGAGGGACGTGTTGCAGAGCTGTGGAAGTTCTCTGATAAATTGTATTTAACACAGAAGTTTGGCCACTTCTGCTGCACTCTGCTCGCTAATCCATCACTTATAGTGCTGCCTCCCATGTTCCAAGCCTGTAAACAGCTGGAAACATCCTTTTTCTTATACTAAAAACACACACAGAAAAAGGCTCTTCCTCCAAAATTATCCATCATATGTCTTAAAAATGAATCAACAGGGTGAAAAGCAAGTAAACTGTCTAAGCTGGAGACACAGACAAGATATTTGGTCTTAAAATCTTGTCTGGTTCGAAGTACAATTTCTTCCTTCCATCATGGCTGAAGATATAAATTTCATGAATTAAGTTTTTCATCACTTTGTTGGGTTCTGCACAGCTGACTATGGGTTTGCTGCTCCCCAGGATGCCCCATTTCACGTGCTGTGTGTATTAACAGCAGTTCAATATCACGTAGATATTTATACATTACCTCTTTGCTCTCTCCGAAGTTCTGCGTGGTTTCGTTTAGCAGCTAAAAAAGTTGGTGTGGTACAAGAAGTAGATTTTTCCATTTGTATTTAATCTGTTCAGCTAAATGTTTTGGTGGCAACCTGTTGGTTAAGGAGTGGGCTGACCTCGTGCCACCATCACGCAGCTACCTCCAAATTGTTGTACCCTGAGGGGTCTACAGAAGTTCATGCTCCAGAAAGGCATCTTTCTGACAAGAAGAAAAGTGCAAGGGGGAAGAGAGAAATGAATCTACAGAGCCCATAAAACCATGCTTTATGGGTTCAACATGACTAATTCTGGTATTTTTAAGAACCATCTAGTCTTCTAGCGTCATGGCTCCATCCTCAGGCTTGCTGCAGTAGACTTACTGGAGGGGTGATGAAAAAAGCTTAACAGTAAAAATGGCAGATCCCCACTTAAAAGTGGAAATGCAAACCCCTGCGTTTACATCAGTTGCACTCTAGAGCACAAACTTTATTCTCTCTGGTGTGGTGGGGTTTTTTGTGAGCTGGCTGAGTGCTGCTAGGAGGACACATCTGGTAGCCCCCAAGAAAAGGCTTGGCTAATTTTGCAGCTTTGCACACTTCATTGCTGCAAGGCACAGCTCTGGAAAAGACTTCTGGTTGGTTTGGTTTTTGTTTTTCTCCACTGTCCCAGTATGATGACAGCCCCAACCAGAAATGGAAAGGATGGAGTGGTTTTTCAGTTCTCCACCAGAGGTGTTTTCCGTGTTAGAACTTAAAGGAGGGTGAGTCTTAAAAATGGGTAATGATGTGTTTGGCTTGACTATCCAAAATACCTTGGTGTGGCATGGAGAACCCAGAGCTGAGTGGAGGATTGCCAGAGGAGAATGGGGGCAGAGCTGGAGGGAGGAGAGCCTCAGATTCATGCAGATAAGTGTCTCCTTATTTTGAGTTGCTTTGCAGCATGCTTTGCTTCCAGTTCATTTAGCATTCATCAGCTGAGGCTTTGCACTAACTTTCCTGGTTGCCTGGTGAAAGCATTGGCAATATGACATCTGGGAGATGAGTCCTTGGGAGCAGGACCTGCTTCACTCTTTGGACTCCAAGGCTGTGCTCCAAGGACTTGCTTGTTCTGCAGGACTTTTCCCGCAGTGCTGGAGAGGCTGATAAAACAGGGTTTGGGAAGAAGCTTATGGAGCACACGAGGTTTGGGGAGACTGTTGGAGGAGCTAAAAGCCTTCCTAACCACCCCTCTGCATGACTCTGATTGCTGAGGATGACTCCAAAGACAAACAAAACCTCACGGAACCATTTAGACTCCACTTTTCAGCTGTGTTGTGTAAAACACAGCGGGTTTGGTTGGTTTTTTGGGGGTTTGGTGTTTTGTGGTTTTTTTTTTTTTTTTTTTTGTTTAAATCTAGGAAATATTTAGCCAATTTGAATCACCCCCTCATTTTCTGTGCCTCCTGCTCCCCTGGTTGCCAGGAGATACCTTTCTAAGCAGGTTTGTCACTAACAAACCTGCTCCTGTTTCAGAAAATGAAATTGGCAGAATCGACTTTGTGTCCATGAGGCTTGAGGGCAAGTTTCAGGCAGGTAAAGAGTCAATACTCAAAATATTACAGTGAAATACTTGGAGGATGTGATTTTTCTTTTTCTTTTTTTTCTTTTTTTTTTTTTTTCGGGGGTGTATTTCTCTCTTCAGAAGAAAGTTGTTTGCCAGCCAGTTAGCTCGACCCTTCCTTGCTCTTCTGCATGGACAAGGTGACAAGTGCTGCTCTTGAGAGCCTGTCAATTTTGTCTTTTTTTTTTTTTTTTTTTCTGCTTTGCTTTGCACGTGGCAGAGGGAATCAATATGCTAATTTGAATTCCCAGTCAAGGGTGAAATGCTTGTCATTTGTCGTATTTAAGCTCATTCCGTGGAAGTGTAGGCTGAAGGAAAAGCCCAGGGAGAAGTGTTGGGATAGCTTGCCCGGTTCATACCCCCTTGTCCCAGCTAGAACGTGATCAAGGATTCTTCCAAAACTGAAAGTCTGAGGGCTGCTGGGCTTGAGAACCTCTGCAGGAGTGAGGGATGGGAGGAACAGATAGACAAACAGAGGGACAGTTGAAACTCGTAACTTTTTGGGCTGAAATGAAACAATTTTCTGTCTCCAGACTGGAGACAGTTCGGTCTTGTGATTAGCACTCAGTCGTGGCCTGCTGTGCCTTCGCTGTGATCTTTTCTCATGTGCAGAGAGTTGGGGGTTGGGTGGAAAAGAAGAAAAGAAAGCATTTTCCTGCTGTGTTTCTAACTCTCTGCTGCTTTGCCGTCCGGCTTGGTATTTTCAGGGAAGCCACAGCTTCCTTGCCTTCCTCCTTCCAGTGCAGAGGCTGAAATCAGCTCCTGTGTGTCGCTTCTAGAATCTCTGAGACCAGCTCAAGTCTCATCTCAGCTGATCTCCCCCTGCCCAGCCTCTCGCCCGTGTGATGCCACTCAGCAACTTCTCTCACAAGCATGGCTGTGATTCAGAATCTTTGTCTTTCTCCTGTTTATCACTTCTTGTTCACTTTGGATATTTCATGTCATTTCCCTTGATAGCGTGGTGGTTGGAAGATGCTGGGGAAGGTAATGGTTGTGCTGCTGCTTTAATTGAAATGAGGCTGAATTATTAAAACGAAACAAAATAAAGGTTAAATGTGGTCTAAGGTTTATAATGTGTGTAGTTGGGGTTTTTTTCCCCAGTATCCTATAGGTAGAACCAATTTAACTGATAAACACTACACTGAAGGTATTTGTCACCTTACAGTATTTCTTCCATCCAGTGCCATTTCTGTTATTTCCACTGTGGTCTTTCCCAGAGCCCACTGGTGCTAACAGGCTTCTATTAGCATCAATGGTCTGCAAGTGAGGCTGTAAAATGGGCTGTTTCTGCCCAGTGGTTATAGCTACTCATTGTTTTAACCGCCTTAACGGGATGTAAATTAACACACTGCTGTTGTAACTTAAGTTGTAGAATTTAAGTTTTACTACGTGCAGTAAATTCTTCTCTAGCTCTTCAGAAGATGAATTATATGGCAAGGGAGAACCCTCATATAATCTGGGTTCACAGCTGGGGTCTCAAACCATGCCTGCAGTCTGGCTCTGTTGCTTTTTGAGAATCTCCTGCCGGTTGTAGGGTGGCTTTGCTTCCAGTGCCATGGCTTCAGTACCCGCTCACACGTCTCTCTTCCCTTCCCAGTGGTGTAGTTTGATGGCTGGTTTCTTCTCTGCTCCCAGGTTCCTTTCTTACCACTCACGTCTGCCTTGTATTCTTATTTCTGCCTTACTCTGGTATTGTCCTTGGGAGAGTTTCCTTCCCAGGTACCCTGGTGGGAACACCCCACTAGGGTGGGTGGCTTCTCCCCTCCTGGTCACAGGGACTGGTCCCCTCTGAGCCTTGCTGGGGGCTGTGCAGCAGTGCCAGGGTCTAATGCCAGGCAGTCCAAGGCACAGCTAAACCCATGGGTTAGGACTGATCTCCATCACGTGCTGGAGAAACAAAAAATATCTACCTGTTAAATAGCTTGACTTCTCATCCTGCTTCCAGCCTTGGCTTTAAGGGTAAGGATTCAGAGAAGGCTAAACAGAAAGGCATCAAACAGCAGTAGAGCTGTTTGGGATCTGTGTCATCCTTCAGAGACGTTATGGGAAATGACAAAGATGACAACTGCAGCATGATGAGATTCCTAACTTCAAGCTTGCGAACCCGAAGTGAATGATGTTTTTACCCAGGCATGCTTTTCAGCCTCTTACACTTTTAATTTTCTAATTTCGTGCTCTTTATTTCCTGGGTTTTGAATCTTTTTTGTCTTCAAGATGTTAAAATTAATTTTTTTTTTTTTTTTTAAAGAAGTTGTCCCAGAAATGCCCAGAAATCCCTGCGAAGTTTGGCCAGGTATTGAATGTATTAAATTTGGGTTGACAGCTCCATCTATGCAAAGTGGAAAGTGGAAAATTTTGACTGTGGCTGGAAATGAGTTGGCAGATAAAGATAAGATGCAGACGAAGGTGGAAAAGTTGACAATTGGCACCCTAGGAGATACTAAACCAGGATTTAATAGGCAGTAAAAAGGAATGTTTTGACGCAGTACTGGGATGCGTGGCTTACGTGTGAGTCAGGAGGTAGCTGGGCCTGTCTGCAAACTGGCAAGAGATGAACTCCTGCTGCGTCTTTGGAGAGTCACAGAATGGTGGGGGTTGGAAGGGACCTCTGGAGAGCATCGAGTCCAACCCCCCTGCCAGAGCAGGGTCACCCAGGGCAGCCCACACAGGAACAGGTCCAGGTGGGTCTGGAAAGTCTCCAGAGAAGGAGACTCCACAGCCTCTCTGGGCAGCCTGGGCCAGGCTCCATCACCCTCTCAGGAAAGAAGTTCCTCCTCATGTTGAGGTGGAACTTGTATGTTCTCGTTTATACCCACTGTTCCTTGTCCTTTAACTGGGCACCACTGACAAGAGCCTGGCCCCTTCTACTTGGCACCCACCCCTCAGATATTTATAGACATTGATAAGATTCCCTCTCCAGCTTCTCTTCTCCAGACTAAACAGCTCCAGTTCTCTCAGCCTTTCTTTAGAGGAAAAATGTTCAAGCCTCTTAATCATTTTTGTAGCTCTCTGTTGGACTCTTTCCAGTAGATCCCTGTCCCTCTTGAACTGGGGAGCCCAGAACTCGATACAGGCCAAATTTGATGTGAACTCATCCCGTTTCTTCATGCTGACTCCATCCGTGCAAGGCAGGAGAAGAATCTACTGTTCAGGAAAAGGCTTGAAAAATCTATACAGTGGAGATGGCCTCAGTGCCAGAGGAGAACATGTGCATTGAGACCTGGCCTCATGTTCCTCCCAGCTCCTGTTCTCTCCTCCTGTGCCCTCCCTGTGTCGCTTTGCTCTCACCCTGGGTAATTCATGGAGGAGCTTCAGGCAGCTCCCCCCCGGCCACTTCTGTGACTTCGGAAGGGAGAGCAGCTTCCAGGAGGCAGCAGGAGCATGGTCTGCTCCTCACGACCACCACTCCCAGGTCTTCTGCTCGCCAGAGTGGAGGGCACGTAGATCCCTAAGCCGGGGATAACGGGAACGCGCGTTTCTGTTTGCACATCTTGAGGCTGTTGTACAGAAATCAATGCTGCAGTCGAGTTTGCAAACCCGATTTCCTTTCATCCGTTTCCGAGGACAGGAAAAGCAGGAGCTGAACGCGACGTCTCAGTAAACCCCCGCGCTCCCATCCGGCCGTCCCCGCGGTGCTGGCGCGGCTCAGCTCCTTCGCCGTAGTTTACCCTCTGCAGGGATGGCTCTCGTTTTGTCCGGCCCGCGGGGTTGCTCCCTCCCGGAATTGATACTCCAGGTGGAAAACAGCACTCCTGTCTTTTGCCTACCTCTGCCAGCTGCTCAGCGCTTCCCGAGCTTGACAGCCTCTGGCACTGGGTGGGGGGGGCAGTTCACAGCTCGTCTCATTTTATCATTTCCTCGCAGGGGCCAACGCTCAGCCCAGGGATGTCTTTCAACAAGCACGCTGCCGGGGTGGCAGGGGCAGGAAAAGGCAGTAATGGTACATCAGCTGCAGAGGCAATGTGTGCTTGCAGCCCTCTAACAGGGCGTCGTAAACACGGAGGGGTTTTTACAGCGTGCGGCTGAAGAATAGCGCCCATCCGTCACCCGCCGTGCAGGTTTCGTTCTTTCCAGGCGGAAGTTTTTCTCCCCTTTTATGGTTCGTAATTAAACCGGAGCGCGCCGGATAACGGCAGCGATTACAGGGAGGTGTCGCGGGAGCCGCGTTGCGCAGCCCACCTCGCCGTGATGGGGCACCTCGCCCAGAGCTCCTCCTGATGTCACAGCGAGTCACTTAGGGTTTGGCCACAGTTTTTAAATCATCTTTTGTTGAGATTTATTTTCCTGGCAGGCGGTACCTCCCAGGAGCTCCTAGGTGCAAAGCTTGTGCATCATGGTGTTTCTTCCACCTTGGAATGTCCCCAACCTGCTGCTTTGCAGGCCAGGGGCTGGGCAGGTGGGCTCTCGATGGCCATAACCTCCGGTCAGATTAGGTAGGTGCCCGCTGCTGTGCCCACAGTGCTTGTTTTCAGCTGCAGTTTTCTACCATTTTGAGGTTCTGGAAGTGCCAATGAGGTTCCTATGTACTTAGAAGAAAAGACCAATATGTTTTCTATTACAGCCTATTTATTCCCTGAATTCCAACGCAGAATAATCCCAAAGGACGTCACTGCCCGTTCTCTTAAAGAGTTTGCTTCTCCATCAGAGCTGCTATCAGATGGCAGTACCACCATGACAAAGAGCTGCTATCCGGTGGCAGTACCACCATGACAAACAGATCTCTCCAGCCTTTGCTGGTCTTTCTTTGGCTGCTTGGTTGTGGGATTCTGGAGGATGTTTTCTTCCAGTGGAAGAGAAAACTGCGTCTTCTGTCTGGTCCAGACTGAAGGTCTGGAGAGCCATTCCAAAAGCTGTTCAGGCAGATGATTTTAAGGCTAAATTAGCCCGTTCTGTATGTCCATGGTCAAGGCAGGACTTCCATTTATCTGCTTCCCATTTAATTTCCTTGGGGAGAAGCTCTTTTTGTTCCTTGGTTGGTTTTTTGTGTGTTTTTTTTTTTTTTTTTAATGAAACTAACACCTCTAGGTCTAAACCCAGACTATTTGATAGCAAAATATCTCAGAGGATTTAGACTCAGCTGTGTGGTCCGGGCTTTTTCTTCTCAAGGAAACGGATCCCTCAGAAGCCAACCTGTGGAGCAGGGAATGCATCCCGACACTTCCTGTCGAACTGTTGGCAGGGCTCATTTGTAGGGCTCATCTCCGAGATGGTTTTTTTTGTCTCTTATAAAGCAGTTGTCAGCCAGAGGCGAGGGTAGAGCAGCCACGTAGTGGTTTCAGTGTGCACACAGAAATTCACTGTAAATACCATGTAATTAAGAGGGATGCTAAGATGCACTGAAGGTTTCTGGGCTAACGTGGCAGAGTTAAAGTGGTCATGATCCCGCTATTTCTTTCCCGTTTTCTTTGCATCATTCTGCTCTTTCTTACCTTGAACTCTCCTACAAGTACTGAAAATCTCTGAGTGGCAAAAAGTCTTCTCAGAGTTCAAGAATAACCAGCTATTCCCTGGGTATTGCATCCTCAGAGACTCGGATCCAGGAGTTTAAGTTCATTATTTGATTTTACTTACAGCCAGCAATTAAGAAAAAAAAAAAGGGAGAGAGAGATTTTGTACGTGGTTGATTTGTATTGTGTTGCTACTTGAACAACATAATTACACAGGTAATGCTAAATATAGCCATAAACTAGACAGGCTCATTAAAAATAAATATATCTTTTAAACTTTTTTTTCTTTTTTTGGAGTGAAAATGAGCTACACTTCAGACAAAATCAAGCTAGTGGATTTTGTTGAACTTTGGGTAAGTTTTCCCAGCCAGAGGTTAAAATTTCTTTTCAGTATTTTATGCAACGGGAGTGACAAGAAGCTGTGGGAAATGTTTCCTGTGACTTATTTTTTCACAGTTCAAGCATTGAGAGCGTTCACAGAATCATAGAATCCTCTCAGGAAAGAAGTTCCTCCTCATGTTGAGGTGGAACTTGTATGTTCTAGTTTATACCCACTGTTCCTTGTCCTTTAACTGGGCACCACTGAAAAGAGCCTGGCCCCTTCTGCTGCACACCCACCCTGCAGAGATTTGTAACCATTCATCAGATCCCCTCTCAGGCTTCTCCATGCTAAACAGCTCCAGGTTTCTCAGCCTTTCCTCACAAGAGAGGTTTATTAAGAACTTGTTGTCCAAGACAAGCAGTGGGACTCAGGCACTTGCAGTTCTGGCACCCACCGTGCATCGCTGCTCACTGACATCAACTTTGGTGGCATTTTCCATATTTGATGTACAGCTTGGTTTGCTTATTTCCAGAAGTCTTTTGGGAAGTTGCTCTTCTCAGCCTGGGTGAATCTTTCCGATTCCAACAATAAACATGCCAAAGGATTACCAGCCAGAAACAACATTTCAGAAAAGATTTTGCGGTGCCTCCTTGGAAGTCCCCAAAAACTCTTACAGGAGATGATCACCAAGGTAGAGATCTCCCTGAATTTCATACATGCAGACACGTTAAATTTTAGTCATCGTTTTCCAAGCCTGTATTATTAATTTATTTGAGAGATCCCCTAAGAGTGAGAATTTATGCCAGCAAATGCAGAGAGATAAATCCACTCTCTTTACTTCTGCTTCCAGCTACTGTACGAAGCCCATTTTTGTCAGTAAGAAAAATTATATATGGCTCACTGGATGCCATTAGTTTGAAGAATCAGGGAGGTTTTCTTTTTGTCTGAGAGGAGCAGGACTTGAATGGCAGCCCAGCAGCAATAAAGTGCTAAACCCGGTGTTTGGAAAAGTCAGAGGGTGAAAGCAGGTCCCTTCAAACCCTCACATTCCAGGCAACCTTTGAAAATAAACTTTGAAGGGAAAACAAAACACTAAATTATCACATAACAGGGATATCAAAATGGTCGATGGTTTTTTGTTTGTCTTGTTGGGGTTTTCTTCTTTTTTTTTTTTTTTTCCCCTTCCCTAGATGATTTTTGAATTGAACAAAGCAGTTGAAAACATTTCTAGGTCCAAGCATCTCAATTATCTGCGTTTGAAACATTCTGCCGGTAATAGGTGGTGAGGGAATTGTTGTTTTGATCGCCTGCGTTCCCAGGAATACTCAGAGTGCAAGGCTGGCTGCTTATCAGCTTTTCAAAGTTGATAAACTTGCTTGTTGTTTTTCCTTCCGAAGTTTTGTTTTCTTGTCTTTAAGAAGCATCCAGTGGGCAGCACTGAAGGCAAGTGGCTCGTCGGGCAAAGCGAGTGCGTGTCCGTCTGCGGAACCCTTGGGGAGAAAGCTCTCCTTTTGTCTTTGAAATAAAATGGATTATTTTGTAAGCTCCACAAATGAGAAGTAAAATGTCATTAAGATGCTGATTTTTAAAGATACTACAGAGATACGCTCCATATTTTCACAACTTTGGGTTTTTTCTCTTCTGGACAAGGTAACTCTCTCTGATAACACTGGGAATGGACCCGTTCAGAAGTCGAGTGATGACTGTGAACATTGCTCACCTCTCTTTCTTCAGAGAGCCAAACTGTCTCAAGTCACTGTCTTGAAGCAGTGACCCAGGGATAAAAGCAGCTTCCTTGTCACGTAGAGTCTCCTGAGCCTGGTTTCTTTGGTGTGTCGTTCCATCAAACCAAGGCAGCAATAAATTAACCCATATTTCTTTAGGAATTTCATGGTCAAAATTCAAATGGAGGTCAGTAACCCACTTTGGCTGACAGGGGTTTTTTTTTTTTGGATCCTGGAATTTATCAGTGAGTCTGTATTCTCTGGTGGAAAGAGGCTGCTTGAGGCTGGAATGGGCTGGGTTTGCTCTGGATGTGGCTGTAGGATGCTTTCAGCCAGCCAGGTTTGGTCGCGTGCTCAGGTTTCATTGTCAGTCTTCGCTATCATAATAAAATAAATAATAATCATAAAATGAACATATATTGCACTTTGTAGACCATTCCCATTGACGGTGGGTCAGGGAAGAGCTGGACCTGCTGAATACCAACTCAGGTTTATCTGTGGCTCTTCAAGTTAGCTTTGCTGTCCTTAAAGTTGGTGGTTTATACAGAGTTTATCGTTTATTGCTTGTCTGGCTTAGCCATTCATTTGAATCTTGCCAAAATGCTGCATGGAACGTTTTACTCTGCCAGAAGTCAGGAATCATTTTGACACCGGTGAGCTTTCAGGGAGCTGTTGCAATCTTTGGTGAACAGACTTGCTAAAATAGATTAAATTCCAATTTGTAGGAAATACCAGACTATGAAGCTTCACCGCTTGCAGCTTCCTATTGTGATAACGTTACTCCTGGTTAGAGCGAAGATGCCTCCTGAGTTTGTGGTGTGATGGACTTTCCCTGGGTTGAGAAAAGCTGGATGTTATCTGATAGGTGCTGCCTCTGTGTGTTTCCTGATACATCCCTTCCGTGGAACAGGTAAAACAATAGTGTGACCCCTAATTAACGCCGGTAGCCTTAATTTAGATTTGACTTTAGTCAGCCTTACCTGGAGATGATTGATGCTTACAAATTACTCAGGTTTTCCAGGGTAATGATGGTTTCCTGAGGGCAGGAGATGAAGAATAGGGGATGTAATCGGGTGATGTGTGGTACCGAGGTGCTAGTAATTAAAAGGCTTTAATTACTGTCATTTTTTTTCTTCGGTGGAAGATTGAGCTCTGATTCACTGGTTCAGAAAGCGAAGGGCCGTGTCGTGTAGCTGAGAATAGCCAGCGTTTGAGGTGGACTGCTGCTTCCATGAGGTTGGTTTGGCCACTGCTGAAGGTGTGCAGGGAATACTGAAATGTGGTAAAACGTTGAAAAGCTTTGTGTGCCTGTTATTAGGTGATGATTTTTGTATCATCCAGAGTCTCTGATCGGGTTTTAAGCCATGGCATTAGGTTCTGCGTAAACTGTATTGCTTCCTAGGAGTTTCTAATCTAACAAGGCAGGAAGGGATGGTGTCAGTGATAGTTATTTCTCTACAGTTTTTATTATATCATCAAAAAAGGCTCTTCCCACTGCTAACAGAGCTGACCCCACCAGCCAGTTTTTTGAGGAATATGTACTATATGCATAAGTGGCAGAGCACTTAACGTCATCGACTGGTTTGGGTGGGAAGGGACCTTTCAAGGTCATCCAGTCCAACCCCCCTTGCAGGGAGCAGCTAGGGCAGGGTGCTCAGAGCCCTGGGCATCCTCCCCTGCAATGGTGCCAGGGATGGGGCACCTCTCTGGGCAGCCTGGCACAGGCTCTGCCCACCCTCACTGTGACAAATTTTGTCCTTCTCCTCAGTCTAAATCTCTCCCTCCCTCTTAGTTTCAACCCATCACCCCTGGTGCTGTCCCAACAGGCCCTGCTCAAAAGTCTGTCCCCATCTTTCTGAAAGGCCACCAGGAGGTTTCCCTGGAGCCTTCTCTTCTCTAGGCTGAACACCCCAATTTAGAGAAGAGTAGATTTAGATTGAATATTAGGAAGAAGTTCTTTACATTGAGGGTGGCAGAATGGTGGAATAAGCTACTCAGGGAGCTGGTTGAGGCTCCATCCCTGGGGATATTCAGGGTGAGGTTGGACAAGGCTCTGAGCAGCCTGGTCTGGTTGAGGGTACCCCTGCTCACTGCAGGGGGGCTGGACTAGATGACCTTCAGAGATCCCTTCCAGCCCGAGCCATTCTAGGATTCTCTCAGCAGAGGGGTTCCAGCCCTTGGATCATTTTTGTAGTCTCCTCTCTACCTGCTCCAGCAGATCCACGTCCTCCTCGTGCTGAGAACTCCAGAGCTGGAAAAACATTGAAAAAACTTAATGGAGAAGAAACTGTATTTCAACTCCAGGGCTTGTAATCCACGGCACTTACCCAATTGTTCCTTCAGCAATCTTTGCTAATACTGTTAGAATGATATTGTTTGTCTTAACCTGATGGATGTAAGCCTTGCTTTCTGCCTGCATCTGCTTCGGCGAGGACCGAGCGATGGCAGGGGTGTGACAACGAGGAGGCAGCTCTGGGACAGCTCCCACTTGGAAGACCCAACAGCTTGCCAAATAAAAATGACTGGAGTGAATTGGGAACTTGCATCTCTTGAGGTGCCTTGACTCCCTTGATCCAGTGAAACGAAGTCTCTGTCTACTGAGCGTGGCTGAATGCCCGAAGGAGGAAACACAGGGTAAAAACTGACATTGTTTTTCTCCATCTTTTTTCCCTTTTTTTTAAGATAATTAATTTTTTGAAGTACTTCATTCCCATTTATCGTGAGCATGTCTCGGAAACACGCTGCGCGTGTCACTCGTTTGTTTTATCAGGCACAGTGTGCCCGTGTAGATTTCAGAACTTGTGAATTGTGTCTGAGTGCAACTCCAGAAGGGATAATTTCAACAAAGAAGCCTGAGATGGATCAGGATCTGACAGATGTGCTGAGAGAACGAGGAGAGCTCGGCGAGAGATGCCACCAGCAGTCTCCTGCTACCCTTCATCTTCCCAGGCCATCTTTTCCAATTCCCTTTTCCCTTATGCAAAAGAGAAAGCCAATGTTGATCTCAGGGCTCCTAACAACAGCTACCACAGCAGAAAAAAAAAAAAACAAAAAAACCTGTTTTTTGAGTGCTGAGAAAATTCAGTGATGTCTACATCAAAACAGGGCTGCTGTGAAGATTTGCACTGTTGGGGACGCGTCTTTTAGACACCTTCTATTTTTGGCCGTTGAATTTTGCGGGGCACTGATTGCATCTGCTGAAGAGAGCTTGTGCCTCACCCGACACCCAGGCCTGGATTCAGCAGAGTTAGATCAGGCTTAGAAATCCAATGCTTTGCTAAACCTGGGCCACAGCCAGTGTTCAGGAGCAGCATCTGGGATGAGACTGGAGTGGATGCTTCTAAGAGTAGTATACCACCGTGATGCTTTCTAGCAGCATGGGCTACCAGCTGTTTCTGAGCAACACAGACAAAAAGCCACCCATGGTTTAAGCATCTTGGACGTTTTATAGCTCGTCTGCATCATCTCTTCCAGCATCACTGATTTCTCACTAGTTTGCCCCGGATGATGTGGCTCCTGCCCCTCGCACCAACGCGCTTGCAAAGGTGTCCAACCTCCTCGTCCCTTTTGGATGTGAAGTTGTGAGAAGGACATTCTTGCATCCTTAGGGGCTGATGTATTGAACCGTAGCCCCACTGAATATTGTCTGATCCCGATGCTTTCCCCAGCTGCTGTTAGCATTTTGTACCTGCCACAACCTTGTTAGGAGTGAATTCCTCCTGCTGCTCCCCTGAGTAACACTGTTTAACCCCTTTCATAGTAAAAGCAATTTTCTTCAATTTAGGGAAGAACTTACATGAAAGAAATCTCACTGCTTTTGCCCCATGACCCCTTACTTAAGCTGAACAGTTTTTAGACTTTATTTGTAGAGGACAACTCCGTGCTACCATTCAGCACATCAGTCTAAGTGACTTGCAGTTAATTATCTGAGGCTCAAGGTTGTTGTTCTTCCAATTTCTGATCCGATGGGAAAGAACCTCGGCTCACAACCAGCATGAGGAGAACTGAAGAACCCCAGTGTTTGGAATTCTCTCCGTCCACCTCCAAGTATTGGTATTCCTGGAAGCAATGTCCTGCTGTCACTGTCCTCAGTACCTAGGCTGTGCTGTACTTAAATTTCTCACATGGAACATCAGCAGTGGATAATCTGGAGCCTCTTTTGTGCTTACTTTTGTGCTTGATCTTTACAGGAAGTTTTTTCCCAAGTCCAAACCTTAGCGTCTTTTGAGTATTGATTCTTTTTGCCTCCATTTTGGACACGGGAACAAATGATTTCATTCTTTTACGTGTTTTAATGTTGTTTTCTCTTTGTTTATCTTCAGTGTTAAGCCTTTAACGAATCTTTCTCTTCGTAATTAGGAACAACCTGCTCTTCATTATTCTTTATGACTAATTATTTACTAGTTCTTATTCTTGAGGACCAATTTTCTCTTTGTTACTCTTTCGGAACAATTTTCCCTTTGTTATTCTTTCAACAGCTCCATTTGTTTTTCACTTATAGGACGTGTTTGATAGACTTCTAATCATTTGTGGTGTTCTCCTTTGGATGCTTCTGTCTGGGGCCAATCTTCCTTGACACGCAGCACCGCGGGCATACGTGTAGTACTGCATCTGAGGCTCCTGGTTCTAGGCAGAGTGACAGGTTGCTTAGTGAGCAGAAATTCTCAGATGGAAAGGACCTGCAGACCTGGTTTATATCTCCCAGGCAGGGGTTTTTTGCTGCTTGCACAGTCCCAGGGCGTTGCTGATATCTTCAGCCATGTGTGGGTCAGGGCAGAGCTATCACCCAGCCAGTTGCTCCCCAGCATCTGTGCTGCTTAGTGCAGCATCCTATTTACTGCAGTGCTTGCCTCTTACATAAATCCATCCTTCTGGTTTTATGTCCAGCTTGTCAAGGTGATTTTGAATTACGTTGACATCCTCAGAGGTACCTGCAGCCACTTAGTGTCACCAGCAGACTGAATAAGCACACCTTCTTCTGTTCCATCATTGCTGTTAATAAAAATACTGGAAAACGCGAGACCAAAGGCAGGCTCTATGTCAGTCCAGCTCTGGCTTTTTCAGGCAGTTATATCCATCCTTCAGGAAAGTAAATAGAATTGGCCTGTGGTGAAGTCTAAATTGAAAATTTCCAAAGTGATAAAATAGATAAAACACCTGTCCTGCAAAGAAGGCTGCAAGGGGGAGCCCAGATCACAAGCGGACCAAAGGCTGTTTTTAACAAGCAGCAGATAGTTTTGCCTGTGGTGTAGCAAGGAGAAATGGATTTTGATGTTAATTCCTCTCCCAAATTTGATAATTTCATAGTCTCCCCTTGTTTGAGGGAAATGTGACAGACATACCTCAAAGAGGATGAGGTAAGCTGTGCACTGAGCCCTGGGTTTTGGGAATGTTTCACTGGGTTCTGGGAATGTTTCACTGGGTTTTGGGAATATTTCTTTCCAGAGAAGATGTTTCATTCCTTAGAGTGTTTGGGGACTCTAAAGATCCTGGTGGCCAGTCCATTCCATTGTGGTTATTTTGACCATTGTGTTGTCCATTGAATGTGGTGCGAAGGGGTCAAAACCTTGAAGTTTTCAAGTAAAGAGCTTAAAATCTTCTAAAGTGAGTTCACTTCATTTGCAACTAACCATTTGATTTTCATTAATTCTCTGGTAACGCTGCTCCTGAAGTGCTCAAAGCTTACATGTCTTACAGTGCCTTGTCAAAAAAAAGGGACTTATTCCTGCACTGCCAGGACTGTGGAGTCTGTAAACTTCTGGAAAGGGCATTTGGAGAGATGGAAACGGGTAATGGCGTTTTGGTGCAGCTTTGTAGACTTCTTAGTGATGTTCTTAAGGTTTGAGAAGAACCCAGCAACCACGTCTTTGATGGATCTAGATCTTCTTGTACGTGTATATTAGAAGAAGGTATCTTTATATTGGGGAAAAGGGTTTATTTTCAATCTCAGGAAGCTTTCTGTGGCTTATTTCCTAATTTTTTTTGTGTAGATGAGATTAATTTGAAGTTGCGCTCAGGTTTTGCTGGGACTAGTCTTGCTAGGCTTGACCTGCAACACGCACCTAACGTTTGTGCTCAGGTTTTGCTGGGACTAGTCTTTCTAGACTTGACCTGCAACACACACCTAATATAGGTGTTCTTGCATGCATTTGCCATATGCTATTTTACCTGGACATGCAAACATTTTGTGCTGTCGGCAGCAGTAGCTCCCCAAGTTGTACATCACCAGTGAGCAGTTGGGTGACCCGTAGCTCTGTTTTCTTTTGTGCATCCAAGCCTGAAGATTATTTTTATGATGCTATACTTCCATTTAAAAACTTTAGTAACTCTTTGGAGCTTTTGGCACCATAATTTAACGCTTTTTAGGGGAGCAGAAAATTCACGTCAGACTCTGGCTCTTGCCCTCAGGTCAGGGGGTAGATACCACCTTAAATCTAAAGAGCTCACATGTTGGTGCTCAGAGCATTCCGTGCTTACCCTGAGCCCTTCCTTTGTCGAGGAGATTCAGATGAGCCTGTTGCTGTCTGTGTGTGCAGCATGCTTCATTAACAGTGATTTATTTGGGAGTTTAGCAGAATTGGCACCGTGCAGCACACCGACGTGCAGTAGAAAAACGTGAGATGATTGCCAAGCCTTCCTTCCTGCTGCTACCCCTGCAAGTCTTAGGGGGCTTAGGCGTGTTTTGCAAGTTTTCCATCAGAACATTCACAAATTTGGGAGCACGTCTGGTGCAAATTATACCTGCAAAGGTATTTTTCATGTCCTATAGCTCCGCAAACCTCAGCTTTAGGTTGAAAAACCTAAAAAATTTCTATTTCTGTGGGTTTTTTGGGGGTTTTTTTTTGCTTGTTTGTTTTTTTGGTTTGTTGGGGGTTTTTTTTGCATTGTTTTGGGTTTTTTTCAGAAGTGCTGATCATGAAATATCCCAATGGAATTGCCGACAAAAGAGCCGTGCCTACGACCTCGGGAAAATTCACCACAAACACTTCTTCTGCACGCATCTTTTTTTGCCTTTCCCCCTTTTCCTGGCTGCAGTCAGAGCCCTCGGAGTCGGCTTTCTTCGTCAGAATCCAATTCCAAACAAAGGTGCCTTTCAAAAGAAATTGCAATGAGTGCCCTGCCAAAAGGAGAGTCAAGAAGCCACCTGCACACGTGTGTTGGTGCTGGGTTTTCTAACGGGCTGCGCTTCTCAACCCAAGCACGGCTATCTCATTTTCATCTTGGAAAAAACCAACGTGTGTAGTGCTGAAACTACACATGCTCCCTTCTGGAAAGAAAATATTAAACTTTGCAAGTTTTCAGGCCTCTTATGTTCTCCTTCAGAAGCAGTGCAAGCTCCCCGGGGATTTTAGTCGGGAAGCGTTTAGAAATGGGGAAGGATCTTTTCAATCATATATTTTTACCTCGTGCACGAATGTTGCCTTTCCTTACGGTTGTTGATGTAAAAAGTCAACGTATTTCAACAGTTTTTACACATCTCTGAACAATGGACCTGCTGATATGAATGGTAGCAGTGTTCACAGGAAAACATTTGGAAGATTGGACTCATTCACATGTGAAATGGGGAACGTCGTGCGAAATGACAACGGGACTGTATCTTGAATACCTCCATATTTTAACCTGGGGAAAATGTTTTTAATGGCAATAATCTAATTTACCTTTTTCCTTAACTTTTTCTGCTAAGACAGGTATCGTTTCTCTTGGGGAAACGTCCTGCAACTTCCTAGCCCGTGATAGATGTGCCAGTAGAAGTCAAGAGCGTGGGTTGGTGTGGGGTTCTGTGGGGCCAGGGCTCAGCTGGCAGCTGAGTCTCCAGGTACCTGTTTGCAGCTCCTGGGAGGGCTGTTACCGAGCACCAGGAAGATGATGCTTCTGAAACTTCAATATTGATCCAGCTATAACAATTCTGGGGCTGGCAGCAGAACGTGGTACTGTTCCATGTATTTAGAAAACACACGCTGGAGCCTCTTCTAGGAGTGTATCCTAAGGAAATGATGACAGGGTATATACTTTGGCTATAGAAGTGCACATAGAGTTGCCACGAGCATTGATGGTAACTCCAGCGGGAGTCTCGGTGCCGTGTACGGAGAGCTTGTTCATACTGCAACCAACTTTTTCCATTCAGCTGTCTGAAATTTTTTCTTGGAAGCCACGTGCGTGACCCTCTGATGTCAGCTGCTTCTCTGGAGTCAGTTTTGGATAACTAAATAATAGGGTAGACTTTCAGCTTTTTCACTGGGCTTAATAATTCAATGTGCTGAGCACTGAAAACTATATTTTTAGCGTATTGTATTTTTGGCTGAAGTGAGACCCAGTGATTGTGTCGAAACATCTTGGGAGGAAAGAGCGAGCCTGCTATTTTTACTGCCCTTTTAAGCTAAAATCTAATTTACATTAGTAATCTTGAAGCGTTTTGTGCTAGTGTTTAAAATGCTTAGAGAAGCATGATTTCCGAAGTAGAAAATAAATAAGTAAAAAAAAAAATTGGTTTTCAAAAACCACAAAGTAGCCAGAATTTTTCCCAAAGGGGTGGCAAGTCAGGAGAACCTCTGGTAGGAGGAGAAGTTGCACGGGGGAGGAGTAATAAATTGAAGACAACTCAAGAATTTTCTTGCATCTGTGGAAAATGGGGAAGTAAAATACCCAAATGACCATCTCAGTTCAAAGAGAGTAGCAGGAATGTGATGCAAACAGCCTTGGGCCCTGCAAGCAGGACAGCCATCTCCATGGGCCTCTGTGAAGAATTGTCCCTCATCTCCATCATACAATAATAGAATAGCTTGAGTTGGAAGGGACCTTAAGAACCATCTATTTCCAACCCCCTGCCATGGGCACTTCCCACTAGAGCAGGTTGCTCAAAGTTCCATCCAGCCTGGTCTTAAACGCTTCAAGGGATGAAGTGTCCACAACTTCTCTGGGCAACCTGTTCCAATGTCTTACCAGCCTCGTAGTAAAGAACTTCTTCCTGATGTCTAACCTAAATCTACCCTGCTATAGTTTAAAACCATTGCCCCTTGTCCTGTCACCACATGACCCATACGGTCATGTCTCCAGAAGCACCATCCTCAAAGACCATGGAATAAATGACAGGGATCTACTGGAAAGAGTCCAACAGCTACAAGGATGATCTAGGGACTTGAGCATCTCCCCTGTGAAGAAAGGCTGAGGAACTGGGGCTGTTTAGTCTTGAGAGGAGAAGGCTGAGAGGGGACCTTATGAATGTCTATAACTATCTGAGGGGTGGGTGTCACATAGAAGAGGACAATCTCTTTTCTGTAGTGCCCAGCAATAGGACAAGGAACAATGGGTATAAACTTGAGCATAGAAGGCTCCACCTCAACATGAGGAGGAACTTCTTTCCTGTGAGGACGACGGAGCCTGGACCAAGCTGCCCAGAGAGGCTGTGGAGTCTCCTTCTCTGGAGACTTTCCAGACCCCCTTGGATCTGTTCCTGTGTGGGCTGCCCTGGGTGACCCTGCTCTGGCAGGGGGGTTGGACTCGATGCTCTCCAGAGATCCCCTCCAACCCCTACCATTCTGTGATTCTCTGATTCTATGAAATAGAGGCATTTTGCTTGGCTTTGGTCAGACCTGGCGTTTTACGTTCCTAGGTTGTTTTTCTTTAAGTGACCTTATTGATGGGAATAATACGTAGGAAAATGAGGACATGAAAGAATTTTAGGAGCTGCTGCTGAAAACAAGATTTATCTCTCTAATCTCAATTGAACTAGCCTAAAACTGAGACTGGCTTTTGGTAGAAATCTCCTGCATAGGTGCAGTTACAACCAACAGAGTTTGGTACTTGGAGGAAAAAGAGTATTTGTCCGTGTATCGAGACTATATAGGGTAAAAATATACATTTCTTGAGCTCACTCTAAACACAGAGAGTAACTGCTCAACTCTGTCAATCAATATAAAGGTCCATGATGACATTTTCCTTGAAAAATTAATGATTATTACTCTTAATCATTCACTTAAGTTGTTATTAGCTTTCATTGATTAGTCCTTCCTGCTAACCCCCAGCCATCCTAATCAGACTGTGTGGGAACAGATGAATATATTCAATTAATCTCTCCCCTCCCTTCCAAGTTGCATCTTCAGAGTCAGAGGGATGAAGGTTGTTAGTCTTCTCAGCTCATCGAACCTGACTTTATTGGAAGAATCTTAGCAGTTTTAACTCAGAAAAGCAGGCAGGGACCTCTCGTGATACTCCTTCACATGCTATTAGTCATGCAGTTTGTCTGGTAAGCCTTCAGTAATATGAATAAATTATAAAGCATGTGTGTCTGACTTGATTTATTTATTTTTAATATTTAAATGCCTGCTCTGGAAAAGGTTCTTTTCATAAAAGGAGGCATTTTTTTTTTTCTCCCTTGGGTTGCGTGGGGAGGGTACTTCGCCGTGACAAGCTGAGAAAGTCTTCAGATTGCCTGCTTGCAAAGTTTAACTACTTACAAGGTGGAATTGAGTGCGAAGAAAAGATCAGGTTTTACCTGGAGATGTTTCAAGAGTTGTGGGTTTGGGTTTTTTTTTTGAGAATTTTAGAGCAGTGAGAATGAGAGTGGAATGGGAAAAGCATCCCCTTTCCTCAGCAATGCGGGAGCGTTTCCTTGAAAGTGTCACTTTGCAGAAATGATGTTCTCCGGGTACCGGATGGTGGTGGTAGAGAAAAGTGAGAGGATCTCACCTTTCTTCTTAGCTGTAATTTGCAGGGTTAACTAATTCTTCCTCACATCACCCCCGAGAGGCAGAGAGTGAATCTGCTGATGACAAAACAGAGCCAGAAGAACTCTCACAACACCCAAGTGGCAGATGCAGTTATGGGGCTCTAATCCATAATCCTCATCTGGTACCCAGCATCCTTAGACCCTCACAAATGAAATGGTTACAGAGTTTCTTTGTTGGTCTTCAGATGCTTCTTTTGTGAAAAGAAGAAACAAACAACAAACAGAAGGAACAGCAATCTCAGGGCTCCTTGTAATTTATTTAATGGTTTTTTTCTCTTTTACAGATTAAAGGTGGCCTAAAATTCCCAAGGAGCCCATTCCTCTTCTGTAGTTACCAGACTCATCTCCTCTGACCCAGGAAGCTGAAGATGAGGTTGCTCTGGGAACTACTCGTGCTGCAGTCGTTCATGGTGTGCCTTGCAGGTAAAGGATCATTTTAAAACTATTTATTTCAGAACGCTGCTGTAATTGTTTTACACACAGGTAATAAAACAGCAAAATAAGTCGCTGCTTCACGCCCAGCATCATGGAAGGTTACTGGTCAAGCTGATGCTCTTAACAAGCTCCTTTTGCTGTTGATGGGCATCTCGGCAGCAAAAGCACCACGTTCCAAAGGTCTGCTCTACCCGCTTCCAGTTCAGAGTTGCTGTTGATGAAAGTTGTTTGCCTGGGTTCTGTGTGAAGCGTTTCACCGCTCAATTAAACCTCCGTGGAGTGTGGCTTTAAATCCCATTAAAAAGGTGTTCTGTTACAGCTGAGACCCCGCTCCATTTAACAAATAATTAGAATAACATATTTCAGTGATGCAGTCGCCTTCCCGAATGGCCCTTGTTTAACTTTTTCTTCCCTGAGAGTTGCAATGTTTCGAGCATTCCCAGCCAAAGGAAGTTTCCCAGGAATGTGGAAACGGTTCTTGGCGGACGTTTCAGATCCAGAGAAGGGCAGCAAAGCTTCCACCAAAGCCTTGCTGACCTTCTCAGTGCAAGGAGGTGCTTGTAGGCTGGAGGAACCAGGCTTGTGTCGCTCCACCCGTGCCTCTGCCATGGGTGCTGCCATCACACCAGGGCTGGAGAAGTCCAGTTTGAGTCTCTTTCTCTTTGCCATTCAGCTATCATTGCTTATTTCCTCCTTGAATTGGTATTACAGTTCTTCGCTATAGAATTTATTTACCTCATTCTTCTCTTTTTGTTCTGATGGGAGGGGAGTTGTGTGTTAATTAATGTTTATGTCACCTTGGTGTTCATCGGGAGTGCTCTGATTTATCTGCTGCTTGGCGCTCAGAATGTTTTACTGCCTTGTTCCCTGAGTTGGGCTTTCCTCCCTTTTATACGTGCCCATTGTCAGGGTACTTTTCCAGCATTTTAGGTAATAGCAAACTACTTATAATAGTGTTTACTTTCTTCTGCTTAGCTCGACTGAACATAAAGCCACTTTTATTCCGGTACTTACGGGTACCTATTTTTGAAGATGGGTTCCAAGTCTTTCTAAATGTGCTATGACAGTTTCTGAGCTGGCAGAAAATTGGATGCAGAGAGATTCTGCAATGCAGTGCCACACGTGTTTCAGCAACTGCAACCCTAGAGAAGTTAGGCTGTGGGTAGTGCATGAAGTTGGATCCTTCGTTTTAAGCAAATAAACAAAACAAAAGCAGGAATTAGTTTTTTATTTGATTTTACTGTAATTTCTGTAGTTCAGGTGTCCATTGCAAAAATGTGTAGGGTCAGCAAAATAAAGTTTCAGAAGAACGTTTTCAGGGGCTTGTCCTTATCTTTTACATCTGTTTTCTTTAGCAAAAAAAAATTATCCCAGAAGCACTTGGCCTCCCCACACTATTCTGCACCAGCCTTTTCTCTCATCTTTGCAGCACATTGAATATCTTCAGCGCACAGCATCGGGTTCCCTGTCCTTCTGAGGGAGATTGAACAGCGTTACGAGGTGACGAGCACCAAAAGTTTTGTGCAAGTTTGTTGTTAGGTGATGAGCAAGGAAGTAGTTTCATTTTTGTTGAAGGATGTAGTTTGGGCTGATGTATTTTTGGAAGAGATGCAAATTTGGAAGTTGGCTACTGTATGAGGGGAGGGTGGTGTTGCTGTGTGAGCTACGGTGTTACCACGAAGCAGGGCTGACTCGGTTGGGCGTCGTGAGCCAACGCTCTCCAGATGATTCCTGAACACGTGTGAGTCTTTTGTGCAGCATTGTGGTGTTACCCACCCTGCACGCGCTCAGATCTGGCTGTTAAATGTTTCAAAGTTCAGCAGGAAACTACTGGACACTTGGCATCTTCTTATTCTGCATCGATGAACGCAAGTGTAGAGCACAAGGGTGCTGAGGAGCAGCTGAGGGACCTGGGCTGGTTCAGCCTGGAGAGAAGGAGGCTGAGGGGAGACCTTCTGGCTCTGACAGCTCCTGGCAGGAGGATGGAGCCAGGGGGGTCGGGCTCTGCTCCCAAGGAACAAGGGACAGGACAAGAGGAACCAGCCTCAAGTTGCCCCAGGGCAGGTTTAGGTTGGAGCTGAGGAACAATTTCTTCCCGTGCAGCAGTGGCCCCAGTGCCCCGTCGGGAACAGCCAGTGGGCTCCAGCTACTGCCAGTCCCAGCAGCTACTTGGCCTTTTTTTTATTTTCTGCGTGTGCTTCCTAAATGAACATCTGTTCACTAGAAATTGCATGAAGACTTCCAAACTCCTATCGTTCAAGCCATTAAACAGCTGTCACACCCAAAGCACCAAACGTGTCGTTAAGGGTACCGGTTTCCTCCCGCTGCCAGCGTGCCAGGAGAAGACAGACATGCCAGAGCTGTTCCCAGGCCACGTGGGATATTGCTATTTACTTTTTGTGCTGGGTGTTCAGATATTACAGCTCTTCACAGCAGGATAAACCATTCAGAAAGCGAGATCAATCCCGGGATGTACTTAAACCAGCTAGCTAGAGGTGCAAATCTGCCAATACTTTTGGCATTTAGCAGCACTACTAAAGGTCTTTCTGAGCTTTTTCAATCCACCACCCAATCCAGAACCATATTTTTCATCCCACTTTTCTTCGCTGGTCGTGCTGATCAAAACTAGCGATGTTTTCATTGGTCTCGATAGTTGATGTGCATCAATTCAAGGTTTCTCCTTAGCTTTTTCAGGAGTCTTTGCTTCACGTGCCAGCTCTGGGAAGCAGCAACTGCAAATTATTCCTTTGGTGCCAAATAACTCTGATTTGTTCGGGCTGTCACGCTCATTAAATAGCAGTTGTGGTGGTGATGGTTTTTTGGAGAGTAAGATTAGGGGCAGAACAGACTGTGCAGAAGAACACACAGCTCTTCAAGTCATGACTTTGTTACCAGGAGCTCTCTCCTGGGCAGCCCCACGGAGCTGTCGTGTATCCTGGGATGTGTCCACACACAGCCTGGGAACAGTGACATGGAAACAAAAGGGATTGCACAGGGTGAGCCAAACTGACTTGTGTTCATGAAGAGGGGACGTAGTCTTTATGCCTGTAATGGGTTGGACAAGTCCAGCAGGTCATAGGAGGTTCTCTTCCCCCCTCTACTCTGCCCTAGTGAGACCACATCTGGAATACCGTATCCAGTTTTGGGCTCCCCAGTTCAAGAGGGACAGGGATCTGCTGGAGAGAGTCCAACAGACACTACAAGGATGGTGAGGGGACTGGAACATCTCTCCTCTGAAGAAAAGCTGAGACAAATGAGGATGTTTGATCTTGAAAAGAGAAGCCTGAGAGGGGATCTTATTGATGTCTATAAATAACTGTAGGGTGGGTGTCCAGCAGAAGGGGCCAGTTTCTTTTGTGTGATGCCCTGTGATAGGATGAGGTGCGATGGTCACAAGCTGAAACACAGGAAGTTCCACCTTGACATGAGTAACAACTTCTTCACTGTGAGAGTGACAGAGCCTGGCCCAGGCTGTCCAGAGAGGCTGTGGAGTCTCCTTCTCTGGAGACTTTCCAGCCCCCCTGGCTCTGTTCCTGTGTGGGCTGCCCTGGGTGACCCTGCTCTGGCAGGGGGGTTGGACTCAATGATCTCCAGAGGTCCCTTCCAACCCCACCATTCTCTGATTCTAAGCAGCAAAGGAGACTTTCTCTCTTTTTGTGACTCTTACGCACTTCCTTGCCTCATTAACTTCCTGCAGCAGTGAGCTTTGCTGCCAAGTCCTCTCTGCATGTTAATGAGCTGCAGTCACGTCGACGCGTCAGCCGTCTGAGCGCTCATGTGCATGTTTTACAGTGGGGTTTAACTTGTGAAGATCCCCTGGCACTTGGGCAGCAGGCAACAAAGGAACCTAGTGGGTTTTGAGTGGTTGTTGTCTTCTGCTGTGATCCAAGTCTGGTTTGCTCTCCTACCCCTGACCTGTGTCTCAGCTCCTCCTTGGAGGCTTTGGGTTCTGGCTTTCTCCTTGTTCTTGCACTCATAAAAAGCATGCTTCCCAGCAAGACCAGCCTTCTGGGGATCTTTACCTAGCACCTTAAACAAGTTTTCTTCAATAAACAAACTTATAGCTGTATAATAATTCTTGTGTTTCACCAAGGTTTTGTCACAAGTGCAATTGCAGCCGTATCTTTTCAGCGCTCCCGGGGAGGGCTGACTGACATAGCTCCAGAAAGCACAAGCCAAAATGTTAGCATCTGAAGTTTGCTCTATACTGGTTTGAATGAATAAGGAACCAACTCTTCTTTCTTTCTGCTTCCTTGGTTTCCTTCTGGAGCCTCCCAGCTGGGTAAGCCTTTGTTTTGTTACTGGTGTCATCGCATCCCAGTAACACCCGCGTGTAATTCTTCAAATCCAGGGTCAGCATCTTGTTTTTCCAATATCAAATTCTATCGTATTTTTGACTGAAGTGGAACAAAAGCATTGTTCCCCCCTCCCCCTTTTTTTTTTCTTTCCTGCTGAAAAATGACATTTTCTAATCTAGAAATATGCACGTGATAGCAGAAGGTAGGAAGAAAATATTATTTCCGTAGAGCTTATTTTCTACATGATGGGCTTTTCTATTTGTTTTGTTGTTGATGGTTGTTTTATTTTTGTGTGTTTATGTTGTAGGGGTTTCCTTCAACTGTTTTTTTTCCAGGGAAATATTCTTATAAATGCCCTTGTAGGCATCCTTTCTCCTTTTGTCACATGCTGATAACAGCATGGCCAATACCTCAGCAGTGGTTCAGGTCAGAATATTTAAAGCATGGCTATGTAGTTCATGGGGATTAAAAAAAAAACCCAAAAGTAAAGTGTTTTCAATTGTTAGATCACTATAATTTGCATCAACACATTCAAATGAAGTCAGGGATCCAGGTCTGCTAAAACTCCAAATCCATACAAAGATGAATCTTCCCAGGCCTGCTGGAATTCATGCTTCTGTCCGAGCGGAAATAGGTTATGTACAAAAGATGTTCTGCTGATTCCATGTCGGAATCATAAATAATTAAGCCCAATAAGTACTGCTGTGCATGTCTCCTATAAACGATGCAGCAATTGAATTTGTTCATCGAGGGTTGGTTTGGTTTTTGGTTTTTTTTCCTGGTGCTGTGTCATTCCCAGGACTGGCGCTTTGATGTTCGCGGGTATAGCTGGAAAACCATTTATCTGTTGCCGTCCCGTCATTAATTCATTTATATTTTGGTCCCTTCAGCAGCACTTTGCATTTTGGTACCCGACTGCCTCATTACTGTTCGCGTAGCGCTCGGAACAGAGGAAGCACTGAATGACTCCCATTAATAGAATCGCTTCTCCGACGCGACCCAGCTCTTGGCTTCGCGGCGCTCGCTGAGCTGTCGCTGGAGAAGCTTTCTGCTGATGAGATCTGGCTTGCCCGTTAATACTCCGAGGGTTTTCTCTGAATTATTTGAGAGGGATTTTTTTTTTGTTCACTTTAAGCTCCTATGTTTTCAAATGCCTTAAAGCTGCGACCAGGGCTTCTCACCCTGGGGGGCACCAGCGCTGTGGGCAAGTGGCCATTAGCTGGTGGCACGCTGGTCCACGTACCTTCTTCTCTTTCACAGGGGTCCTGGGAGCTATCAGAAGGAGGGAGGTGGTATGAGCACCTGTCACCTATAAAAGCAAGGAGCAGTGGGTACTGGGTGGACAGGCTGGAGCAGCCACCCATGGGGCTCAGGAAGCCTCTGCCATTGCTTGCCTGCATTTGGGCATCTCCTCTGAGCTCAGGTTATGGTTGATGCGTTCAAATGACTCGGTCTACAGGTTTCAGGTGTTAGGTGAAACAGCCTGATCTGTAGAGGGCCTCGGGAACAAGTTCTGTGAAATGACCCCACTCTGTGCACATTTTATTTTAAAGTAAAGTTTTGACCATCACAAAAACTTGCTCCATGTCACCTTTTTATTGAGGGTCTCTAAAGAATCTGTTGCCATAGCTGTGGATGGTGAGGTTATAGGAGGGTGGTGACACCAGCAACACAGCGTGCTAGCTGGGAGTGTAGATTTTTCTACTGAAATAATTAATAATAGTTAATAATCACAGAATGGTAGGGGTTGGAAGGGACCTGGAAAGGTCATCCAGTCCAACCTCCCGCTACGCTATCACTCATCTGTACATGGTTGTAGAGGAGAGCTAAGGAAACGTACGTGATTACACGCAATTTGTGCTTATTTAGGGATTACCTGGCAAGTTTTTCAGTGATTGCAGAGGGTTTGACTCAGCCTCACAAAAGGTTTGTACCCACTTTACATGCCTGATCTGTTAGCGGCGTAGCTCTCGCTGGTTGTGACCGGTCTCCGAGTTAGGCCATAATTTCCCAAATTACAAAGTTACAGACCATATCAATGCAGCTTTCTCATTTCTCGTTTACATGCAGATGATGAGGGATATTATGTTTTTCTCTATTTAACTCGCAAGTCCATCTGGGCAAGTTTAATTACATCCTTCTCCAAAGTTATGGAGGTAAGATGATGCACTTTAAATAAAGCGGCGCCTATACAGACATTTATATAAGCAGATGTTCCAACTATCTGGCTGTGTATTGATCCCCTGTGCGTTTTATATGACGCCTCTCTTCAATTTGGCTCCTTTGCATTTGAATTAGCACGTAGGTATTGAAATTAAATCTCATTTAGGGACTTAGAAAAACACCTACTTTTCCGAGCATCTATCAAATCAGGGAGAATACGGGCCCAAAATACTTCTTTATTGCCAATAAAGTTGAAGTTTTATGGCAAAAAGGGAGGTGATTAGTCTGTTGCTTTGCAGGTAAGATGCTGTATGATTCTTAGAAAATCTAAATGTTATTGGAAAGGGACCTCATTTTCATAGAATCGTTTTGGTTGGAAGAGACCTTTAAGATCATCAAGCCCAACCATTAATACTTTTGTGGTCGTTGAGGAGAATGAGAAGGCAAGAGATGCAAAACCAGCTTTGTTGCTGGCTCCATCACCAGGGTTTGGTTTAGGCAGCTGCATCTTTTTATGGTCTTGAGAACTTGCTGTACTGGGCTGCAGTGAATACCTAGAAAGAATGATAGGTGGCTTGGCTGCATTCGAGACGTTCTTCTCCCACTTGTTGAGATTTTTGGTTTGGAGCTCGTGCTCACTGCTGGGCACAGCCTGGCAGGACTAGTCAGAAACCTGCCTCTGCCTAAGTACTTCATCCCGTGATGCTGCTCTGCATAGATATGATGTTTCTCTCTCTTTTCTCCACACGTTTGTGGGTATTTGCATCATTCAGCATAGTAACAGGAGCAAATGGGGGGAACCGTTATTTTCCACGCAGGCTCGTGGGGTGAAATCCCATGGGGTTTGCCTTTGGCCTTACCTCACGCAGCCGAGCGCTGACCCAAAATGATGTCGGCAGCGATCATTATTATTTGGCTAAAGGTCTTTCAGCTAAGCAGCAATCAAGGGTGATCAGCCAGACGAAATGAAAAGGGGAAGAGAGTCAATTCAGTGTTGATAATTACAGTGCTCCAAATGTGGGCAGGAACAGAATTACCCTTTACTGACAGCTAAGTGTGTAAATAGGCTGGCCGAGCATCATTGGCTGACGTCGCCCGGAGCAGAAAGCGCGGCTCTTCCCTACGGCTGCCTGGTTTTGTAGGGTCTCTCATGGAAACTACAGCTAGACGCTGGTTGTCACGGGTCTTGCAGGATTTGGGCCATTAAATCGACCAGATGCTTGTGTGTTCTTGCAAGTTTGCCCTCAAAAGTCAGGCTGCAATGAGTCAGCGGGCTGCTCGTGGTACGTACTGCCTTTAACGAATGGCGCACGGGGGGCCACGGAGCAGCTTGTGCATCCCAGCCTCCTGTAACGCTGGTTTATCAAAGTGTTCTGTCAAGTGCTCTGGCAGTCTGTGCTCTGGAATTAGGGATATACTCATGACAGGCTGCACGGACTCATCCTTGCCAGGTGTAGGAACGTTTTCCCGTGCCTTACGGTGAGAAAAGCACGTGATCGCTTGGCGCTTCAGGTGGGTTTTCCTCATGCCTTTGAGTTTTTGGTTTTGCAAGAAAATACACCTATTTGGCTTCATAAATCAAGCTAAGACACAATTGTTAAATAGCCTGTATCGTATTAATTAGGCTGTGAAGCAAGGCGGGCATTACAACCATTTATAATCGAGCAGCGAAGAAGATGCTAATCAATGAGACAGGCAACTAATTAAGCAGGCAGCAGTCAGCATCTTCAGCTGAAGTTGGTGACTTTCAACTTCATTAAACTTTCCAGGTGTCAGTGAAAGTGTGAAAAATATATTTATCTTAATACATGGATGCGTCTTAATTCCACTTTTCTGAGTTTAAATGTAGGAAGATGGCATCTGTTTTAAGGGAAATTGTTGTTTATAAAACATCCCACGTCCATATTGCGTCGCTGAAAAGAAAAGGGAGAAGGTAGTACTTGTGAGAAGGCTTTGTCTGAACTCCATCCAGCACAGCATGAATTTAGATGGCTTCTTATTTGTGTCTGCAATACCTGCTATGCCATCTTTTAATTCATATCTTCACAGCTGCAAAAGAGATCCCCGACCAAAGTTCAGAGTATTACTCTTTTTACTTGTGAAAGGCAAATAATATGATGGGTGTTCAGTGAGACCTGGAAGAATAAATTATTTCTGCCTTTGCAAGCTTGTGGTCTGTGTAAACAGACAACAGGAGATGCTTGCTGAGGGCTGGATGAAGCTGTATCCCTGTAGCATTCACTCTGCTTCCATTTCTCATACGGTCCACGGGAAATGGCATTCTCTCTAGGTTGGTACTCTGTGGGCTTTGCTCCAAGACATCTGAGGAGAGACTTGAAAGAAGGCAGGTTGATGGTTGGGCTTTCCAGGATACGAAGGCAGGGAGTAGTGCAGAAGACACAGCAAGATAAAAAGGGTCTGGAGGTGGCTGGGTGCACGGGTGGAATGAAGGTGAGAAATACTCCTGTCCTCAGCGATGGAAAAATGGTTTCCAACTTCTTGGTGTCAAATAACCTCCCTCAGACTGTCTCTGATAATGTCCCTTAAAAGAGGAATTATATATGACATGGTTGTACTCCTGAGCTCTACTGCTGAGGTCCAGGTTGTGGTGATTTGGTGGGTTTTCTTATTTTTACCTTGCACGTTTGGCATGGTTTTGGGATCCCCTCGGATGGGTAACACAGAGCCGATGCCCGTAGAGTGCCAGCGGTCTCCAACCTTCTGCTTGGTTGATGCACAAGTGCAGTGTGACCATGCCCAGAGAAAGTAAGTATGGCCAGCTCTGAAACTGCAAACATTACTGAAAGGGAGGGTGCTAATGCCAGTTCAACAAAGTAGGAAGAAAGCCTTAAGGAGAGACAACCTTCATTCTTGCAGCTCTCTTCCTGAGAGAAGTAGTGTCTGAAAGAGGCAGAGATGTGAGCCCAGAGCACAGGCTGAGGAGTGACACATCTACCAGCATAGAAACAAGAGCTAACGTGACAGCTCTGAAAGAAACCCCCCAAAATCTTTTACAGACATCAAAAGAGGGCAAGCTGGGGGTGATGAAAGGTTGATAGAGTCTTGAATGTCAGCCCAAGGGGTCTGGTGGTAACCAGGGCACCTGGATGAGAGCGAGCTGGAAGATGCTCTTGCCATGGCGTGTAGGTTTGCACGTGTTGGTTCTCTTCAGTCTCTCCAGGCTAGGAACACTGAAGTACTTGAGGAGAGAAAGCAAGTCTGTAAGGCAGTGCAGCCTGTCATCAGACTGGTATTGAAACGTGCATTCCTCAAAGTGGAATAAAAATGCTCTCTGCAGCAATACAGAGATGATGCCTCTTCTGAGGCAGGAAGCCCAGCTGCAGCTCTCGAGTGGCCAAGAACAGGAGTTCTCAGTAACGGCTTCGTCCCTCATCTTATAAATTGGAAAAAGTGGAGATTCTCATATTTTTTTTCCATATGTCACAGCGAGCAGCAGTGCTGGGAGGATGCACCAGTGTCCCGGGATGCACCAGTGACCCCACTCCCGTTCCAGGTCCTCGCTAATCTGTGCTCACTAGCATTAGTTGCTAGTTTCAGAAACCAATAGTTGACTTCCAGCTGCAAAGCTCTTTCTTTTCTTACTTTCAAGATCTAAATAGCGTGGTACATATTACAAAGCCTGTGTCCTCTTTTTTTTCCTCTCTGTTTTCTTAGTTGTTGTAATACCCCCGTGATAACACTCTTCAAACAACTAATGGGAAAATAATCTGCGTCGAATTTTCCTGAATTTCTTAATACTGCCTTTGCTTCACCAAGTTTAGCAACCACATTTCTCCATCTCTTCACAGAGAGGCACGTACTTGCACGTTGTCCTTTTTTTCCCTGGGTTTTGTTGGTACTTTCGTGTACTTGAGGTGGAATCTGGGAGTCACTCCCTAATGAAAGGCAAGGCAGTGACATGCCATTAGTTAGCGGGAGGAGAGAGAACCCAGCGCTTTCCCGTGGAAATTATGTGGATCCTGGATGTGAGCCAGGCAGTCATTTTGGTAAAATGGGGTTTGATAATTGAAACTAATTTAACATCGACCCCATTAAGTTGCATTTTATCGCTCATTTAATATGCCTGTCTCAGAAGCTCCCAGAACTGGGAAGCAGCTTTGTAAGGGGAGTTGGTAATTTGTCCGAGCTCCAGCCGTGCGGGTGAACGTTGAGTTGGCTCCGTGGGATCAGCACCGACGTGTGCAACGGACCTTTCCCCCACACTTGCTCAACGGCGCTGATGCCAGCAGGTTACGCTGAGCATCTCAACTTTGGGCAGGTTTGCTGTGGAAAGGGGGTTGTTTAGTCTGGAAAGCAGCCTCGTGGATGCTCAGCAGCATCCTCCCCATCCCTCCCGGTACCGCTCGAGAAAGAAAAGCTTCGTCAGACCTGACAACCCCCCTCCTCCAATAGTGCAAGTCCTTCTATTGACTTCTGTCGGAGAACGGCAGTTTAAATCAGCCGAGGCTCGTTGTGTTTTCCTGACACGGCGTTTCTGTGTTGTGCCACCCTGCTTCTGGTTTTCCTGCCTTATTATTTCTGTATTTCACCATTAGCTAAATATTTTCTGCAGCGTATGAATCACTAAATAATCTCCTAATTGGTTAGCATCCCTTTTTGGTACTAATTGCAGCGCGGCACTAGACGACAGTTCCTCAAACATGGTTGTATTTATCAAAGCATCAGTGAGCAAAGAGAGGAGGGGGAAAAAATAACCAAAACCAACCAAACGACAGAATAAAAAGGGCAGGAAAACTGATGTTTGTTTACAAACATGTTCCCTTCTGCAGCTCTGGCTGCAGGAGTGGCGTGCGAATGATGGGTTACGGGAGCTTTACCCTCGTGAAGTGGCACCGGGAGAGCGGCAGTAAGAGTGTGCCCGGGTTACATCATGGCCCCTGGGGATGTGGGCACCAAGATGTGCAGCAGGTCTGCTGGAGCAGGCAGAGAGAAACGTTGCAAATCCAACCGGAGTTACTTAGATGTGGAGGTAAAAGGTACAGCCAATGTTACTACACGTGTGGTACAAACTGGGTGAGAATGTGTAACTATTGAAGATATTCAGATAAAGAGCCAGCAGTGTGCCCAGGTGGCCCAGAAGGCCAAGGGCATCCTGGCCTGGGTCAGGAATAGTGTGGTCAGCAGGAGCAGGGAGGTGGTTATTCCTCTGTACTTGGCTTTGGTGAGGCTGTACCTCAAATACTGTGTCCAGTTTTGGGCCCCTCTCTACAAGAAGGAGGTTGAGGTGCTGGAGAGGGTCCAGAGGTGGCTTACAAAGCTAGTCAAGGGTTTGGAGCTTGTCTCTTCTGAGGAGAGGCTGAGGGCTCTGGGGCTGCTTAGCCTTGAGAAAAGAAGGCTGAGGGGAGACCTTATTGCCCTCTACGGCTCCCTGAAGGGAAGCTGTAGCAAGGCAGGAGTTGGGCTGTTCTCCCTGGGGACAAGGGACAGAACAAGAGGAAACAGCCTGAGGTTGACCCAGGGCAGGTTCAGGATGGATATTAGAAAGGTTTCTTTCCAGAAAAGGTTGTCAGGCACTGGAATGGGCTGCCCAGGGAGGTGATGGAGTCACCATCCCTGGAGGGGTTTAAGAGCTGGGTAGATGTTGTGCTTAGGGACAGGGTTTAGTGGTTTTGATAGGGCTGGGAGTAAGGCTGGACTTGATGATCTTGAAGGTCTCTTTCATCCAGAACTATTCTATGATTCTATGACCAAGCTGAATGAAACTACAGGAGATGGGAATCCAACCTGGGGTTTGGGGAAGAGAAATCTTCACCTTAGCCTTTGGGTACTGGTAGTTATTCCTGGCACGAGGATGTTCTGAGGGTATTGTTGCAGGAACTAATAGTCTGATTGCTGTTTCTCATTAGAGTGATGTCGAACCAAGCTTTTCCAAGGCTCTGGGGAGACCTTATTGTGGCCTTCCAGTATTGGAAGGGGGCTACAAGAAACCTGGAGAGAGACTTTTTGGGCTGTCAGGCAGTGATAGGACTGGAGAGAATGGATTAAAGCTAGACATAGGTCAATTCAGGTTGGACATTAGGAAGAATTTCTTCCCCGTGAGGCTGGTGAGACACTGGCAGGGGTTGCCCAGAGAAGTGGTGGAAGCCCCATCCTTGGAAGTGTTTAAGCCCAGGCTGGATGGGGCTCTGAACAACCTGCTCTGGTGGGAGGAGTCCCTGCCCATGGCTTGGGGGGTTGGAACTGCGTGATCTTCAAGGTCCCTTCCAACCCTGACCATTCTATGATTCTATAATGTTATTTGAAATCACATTTTCAGTTTGTCCCGACACCTGCCGCTGTTCCCGTGCTGGCGTGGCCGTGCTGGTTTTGAAACACGCTTGCTGTGTAGAAAATGTGCTTATGGTGCTGGTTTTTCTGGGCGGTGGAAGCTCAATGTGCCTGTCGGTGTTTTGCAGGATGGATCTGTGAAAGGTTGTTAGCCTGTGAGGTCTTACACCTTGGAGTCAGCAGTGGCATTCGCAGTTCTCGCAAGGTGTTGTGTTTAAAACGATGCCCGAGGCTCTTAACACTTTTTTAATTTAACTTTCCTTAATGTGACATCCAATTACTGGTACAACTTAACCACCCCTTTTTATTTTTAAGTGTAGACTGTCTGGCATTTTACTGCTTTCTCCTACAAGCACTTAGAAGGAACAAGAAAATATAGCAGTTAACATTACAGCAGTTAGCAAGGATTTTATGTAATCTGAGAGATGTCAGAGCATAGCTTTAAATAACAAAAAAAAAGACATTTTTTTATGCTTGACAGGTGATAACATGTGCCAGTCCAAAGCAGTGATATTACAAGAGCCCAGATCTTCGTCTGCTTCATAATTAGCAGGACAGAGATTCCAGCAAGAACAGTTTTCCTGTGGGGAAAGCTGAGTTTGAAAGGCCAAAGCTTTGCGTTGAAGTTTATCCTGGGTTTGTTCGGTTTAATTCTCTTTGTATTCTTCTGAAGCTTCTTTTATTTCTTGATGAAGGAGATCGAATTGTGACTCCTGGAAGCACTGCAGAGGGACTCTGGGTGCTGGGGTGTGGTGGATGGGTCCTTCCTGTCTGTGTGACCATCTGGTGTGGCAAGAAGAGGATGGACACACGGGGCTGTCCAACAATGTTTGCGGTGGTTTCATCGGTGCCGGTAGCATGGGTTGTGCTGTTGATGGTTCTCAGTGTGTCCCATGGGTGCTTGGACAGCAGGAGGACCTTGAGGAGCTCAGGTACCTGCAGCGAGGCTGTGAATATAGACAAGAGCCAAATTCCCAGCTAGAAAACCCCCTTCTGGGGTGGTGAGCCTGCACCCCAGAGAGCTGCCTTGGCTGTTCAGGTTTCATATGGTGCAAATTGAGTTTGCTGCAGTAATAGCCCATTTGCTTTTGATGAGATCTCAGTAGTTGCTTCCCATACCGGTACAAAGTTTAAATTCCCTTTCTTAGTCTTTAGAGCAAATTTTTAATTCTCTTTAGTCCTCATTATTTTTGATGCCCAATTTGTGAACCAAGGAACCAGAGTTAGATGACAAAATCCAATGTACAGTCAGTGAGAAGGGGTGGCTGGGATGCTTTATCAGGGATGGTGCACTGGGCACTAATTACGGCGTCAGCAATTCCGTGTCTTAATCCATTCTAGTGATCTGATTTATCATTTTTACTCTTCCTGACAAGTGGTTATTCAAAGAAGTAATGACTCTCTGCGTAATTTGCTTCTTGGACACAAAAGGCTCAAAATTAACAGGCTTTTTAAATCCCACCCCTTGCCTCTGGAGAAATCTTCCTCGCTGCAGTGTGGCGTTCTGCTCATTATTCCTTTGTCCCTTATTGTTTTCCAAAGGTGATGGAGAAACCCAACAGGAATCAGCATGTTCCTGGTGCAGGCAGCAGCTGCTGAATGACCACTGCTGACAGCATCAGCTTTGCCTCTGCCATCCCAGGCTGTGTGTTGGGTGTTGCTGGTTTTCTCTGGGCTGGCATGAATCTAAGTCAGCACCAGCCCAGGAGAAGACAGAGTTTGTGAGCAAAATCACCTAAAGTTTCCAACATCAGGCTGTTTTCTCTGTTGCTGGGGCAGAACAGAAGGCGAGGCAGTGTTTTGGTTATGTGCTTGGAAACTAATAATGGGAGGAATATCGTAAATCAGAGGACTAAGCAGGGTGCCCATTAAAAAGGTACTCTTGATGAGATCTCCAAAATACCTTGTTTTATTAATGCCAGCAGCGAGCACCATTGAGATACAGCCTTTCCACTTTGTTGTGCCACAAGTGGTTTTTAAAACAATCAATTTACAAAGAACTTCTTTTTCTTTCTCATGCTGTTAAAGCAAATTGGTATGTAATTAGATTTATATACTGAATAATCTTATTTGCATATCCAATTAATTCTTCCTGTTTTAATTTGTTAGGGTTGGATTCACATTAGTAGTAAAAAATAACACTTAAATTATCAGGGATTCAAATTTTCTTTTAGTGTAATTTGTTCAAGATGTTGCATTAAAACTTGGTCCTGAGCATCCTCTTCATTTTAAAGGCTATTAAATAACACGGAAAAAGGCAATCAAAAGAAAAATAACCTCTGTTATAAAAACAATAAGGGTCTATTTGAGCTCACCAAAGCAAATGCGGTGTGAATTTAGGCTTTTTAAGCACTTATTGTAGAAGCAGAGAATGGTTTGGGTTGGAAGGGACCTTTAAACACCATCTGTGAGTACTGGGAGGATTGACTGTTCTCCACTGATTGTAGTTGTCTGTCGTGGAGACTTCACTTGAAAAAGGAGCACTTTTCTGAAGGTTTATCATTTTGACCCTCTGGAGTTCTCACATCTGTACTGAGAAATGCAGAAGACAAGCAAAAATGCTGAAAGGAGGGACCTGATGTAAGAAGTGTTAAGACGCCCTAAATTCCACACATTTTAACCCAACAGGGGAGTTGTTTAGCACTGGTGAAGTCAGTGCCACTTTGTTAGATACCAAAGCATGTAATTTTAGCAGCTTTCTGTAGACCTCTGCAACTTTATTATCTAGGCAGAGGGGTGGTTTCTTTTTTTTTCCGAGACGTAATCCAAGAAGAGGTCCATTTTTAGTCTGAATCAGGAGACAGCTTGGCAAAATCCCTGCTTATAAAAATCTACGTGGAGAGCCTCTTCCATCCGTGCCAGGCGTGTGGCTGGAGGGCTTTCCATCGATGGCTCTGCTGCTCCTCGATGCTTTCAGACTTCAGGTCCTTGTTTGAGAGCAGCCGAAGCTGACTTTATTAATGGTCTGGGTGAGGGGATGGAGTGTACCCTCAGTAAATTTGCAGATGACACCAAGCTGGGTGGGTGTGCTGATCTGCTGGAGGGGAGGGAAGCTTTACAGCAGGACGTGGACAGGTTAGATCAGTGGGCCAAGGTTCATTGCATGGGGTTCAACGAGGCCAAATGCTGTGTCCTTCCAATTGTGTCGTAACAACCCCATGGTAAGCTGCAGGCCTGGGGATGTGTGGTTGGAAAGCTGCAAGTTGGAAAAGGACTTTTGATAGTTGGCTACATATGAGCCAGCAGTGCACGCTGGTGGCCAAGAAGGTCAATGGCATCCTGGCTTGCATTAGGAACACAGTGGCCACAGGAACAGGGAGGTGATCATCCCCTTGTACTTGGCACTGGGAAGTGGTCTGCCCATGGCAGTGGTGGAGCCACCATCCCTGGAGGCATTGAAGTGGCGTGCGGACCTGGTGCCCAGGGACATGGTTTAGTTTTAGCGGTGAGCTTGAAGTGTTGGGTCAAAGGTTGGACTAGATCATCTTGAAGGTCTCTTCCCACCAACATTCTGTGACTGGAGAACTCTTGGTCCGTGAGAGTGCTCAGGAGATAACACCCAGGGTTGAAGAGGCAGCAGGCCAAGTGTGTATTTAAATGTGCCAAGGACAATTTATCCCCGGTGCGTGTGAGACGTACAGGTCATCATCCCGCTTCCCAGTCACCCTTGCAGTCTATTTTGAGTTCAGGAGGTGAGCTGTGGAGGGAAAAAACACAGGCATTGATGAGTCGTCATAAAGGATGGAACCGTAACCTGAAATTAAAGTGATATTTCAGTACAGTGCAAGCGCAGGCGACATAAAAGGAGCCTGGGGCCTCTCCTGCGGGTGAGAACCTGATGACTCGGAGCAGGGACGTCAGTTGGGGCTGTCTCATCACGCTCTGGTGGATGAAAAAAAAGAAGGTGAAGCCACGTCTGCCGCGGCGAGAGAAAGGCACCATTAAACATTTAACGGCGTCTCCGCTTAATGTCACTCGGAGCGTGAGGAAACGTGGCGTGGAGCACACGCGGAAGCTTCGCGGTGCCGTTTGACCTCCAGTTGTTTAAGTCAGAGGTGGTTTCGGCACAGAGCCCGAGCCTGGAGTGATGTCTTCACGGAAAGCTTACGAGGCAGGGATTATCCATGAACCCGGGACCAACAAGAGTGCAGTCTGGAGTTAAACTGCCCCAATGAGAAGTGTAGGAGTGTCAGGAGGGTAAAGCTGTTGTAGTGCAGGTGGGTGCACATACGTTGTCTTCCATAGAGGAGGAGAAAAGCCTGCCTGGACTTTATAGATGTACACAGATGTCGTGGAATCACAAAATGGTTTGGGTTGGTGACCTTTCAAGGTCACCTAATCCAACCCCCCTGCAGGGAGCAGGGCCATCTGCAGCTAGGGCAGGGTGCTCAGAGCCCCGGGCAACCTCCCCTGCAATGGTGCCAGGGATGGGGCAGCCACCACCTCTCTGGGCAGCCTGGCACAGGCTCTCAGCATCAACAGTTTCTCCTTTCTTTCCAGTCTAAATCTCCCTCTTTTAGTTTACACCCATCAGCCCTTGTCCTGTCCTAACAGGCCCTGCTCAAAAGTCTGTCCCCATCTTTCTGACAGGCCCCTTGAAGCCCTGAAAGACCCCCAGAAGGTCTCCCCAGAGCCTTCTCTTCTCCAGGCTGACCACCCCCAGCTCTCTCAGCCTTTCATAGGAGAGGTGCTCCATTTTTTTAAATTTTTTTAATTACAAAGTGTTCCTCAGGTTTTTAAGAGATTTTTGGCCTCTGATCCTGTAGTTAGTGGAAGGAATCTTCTATCCCTTAAGATGTCTGTCCATCTGTTTCCTGCATTGCTGTACTATAATCCCCTTTTCTTCTGGCAAGCTTGCTGCTCACCCTCGTTGCAGTGAGGTGGAGGGCAGAGGTATCTGCTGGCCTTATTAACGTTAAGGATCTTGATTTGAGTTTGATACCCAACTTCTTTGTTGCACGTTTGCCTAAATGCACCTCTCTGCTTTTATCTGATGCCAACGTTCTGAGCAGCTTGTTCTGCAAAGTGTTAGCTGCTACCAAAAAAAAAAAAAATCACTGTTTTGTTCTTTTTGTTTAATCAGGGGGCCTTGCAGTTGTGGACTTTTATTAGTATTATTGGATGGTTAATGAAAGGAAGACTCGATTTCAATACAAGAAAAGTCATTGGAAATGGTTGATGCACAACACCTGAAAATCCATATGGTTTCCTTCTCTCTGTTTGTCTCAGCTGGGATGCAGGTCTTGTGTACACTGAAATCAGAGAAAAACACCCTGCTGTGACTACAGTGAATAGATCATACTGGGACTGAATGGTTGATTTGAGAGGCTTCAGCAGAAATAGTGTCACTTAAAGGGAGGTGAGCTAAAAACTGGCGTCTGTAGGTCCGTGAAGCTGCTTCAGAGGGAGCCAGGGTACATTGTGGAGTAAGGGGTTAAGAATTGTAAAATAAGAAGAAGAATGTACGTAAATTCTTTAATAAATGAGGAAAATATTGCCATAATTATGTTGCAGTGCTTTGAAATATGTCCTAAGGTTAAATTGCATTCAATCCTAATTAGCAGCTATTGTGTATTAGTTAAATTCAGTGTTGGGGAGGGGGGAAAGGCTGGTACAAGTGTTTAGCTGCTGCCTGCATCTCCAAACACTGTGTTATTTTGGGCCATTTTGTACTGTTTCTACCTAAAAGGTGAGCTAACTGCTGCAGATCCAAGACAGCCTGCCCACAGGTCACGGGAAACACTGCGGTTACCTTACAGCCAAACAGCGTGAAATACAAACAAGGTGCCAATTGGTGGCAAAACAATTTCCGTGTGCTGGTTTTATCTCACGGGGAACAACTACGCCCCTCCAGTTAGCAATAAAAAGCAGTTGCTGGCTAGGGCCTGTGCCCCTGGTAGCTTTGGCTGTAGCTGTGAGATACGAGTAGGGGTACAGATAAGGTATTCCCTCGTCTGTTCTCCCAAATCTCTCCGTCTGCCTACTTCATAAACTGTTCTTGACCAAGCTAGAAGCAGCTTTTACTTTCTAAGGGCAGGAAAAGACAGCACGCATCCCTGCGTGTCAGAAAGCGAAGTGAAAATGACCTCTAGCTCTAAGGCACTTATTGAAAACCTATTTTAAATTGAATACACAAGCCAAGATAATACAGGCTGTTTGATAAGAAACATTAGAGAAATCCATAACACGAGGCTTTTTATTATAGGTTTATTACATCAATCTCTCCAGTGGGTAATGGAACTTGTAAATATACTCTTATGTAGGAGTCTCCTTGCGGGCTTTTTATTCATGCTGAAGTAAGCACAGCAAACTTATTTGCTGTCAGGGTACATTGAATTTAAGATTAGTATTTATTTTGGTTCTAAAGAGGTTTTGCTGTTGTGAATTGGATGTTGGCTGTCGGAGAGGAGGCGGGAGCCGCAGGGGGAGCGGACGAGGTTCGCGGGCGAGCCGGTGGTACCCAGCTCGTGAGCTTCCGCGCTCGCCTCGCTGGCCATCCTCCTCTTTGGGAGGAAAGCACTGCCTTGTTTTCAGCAGGAGCTTGCTGGTTTTCCCACCGAGCGAAGGCAGCAAAATCATCAGCGGGATTAGAGAAATAGGTGAGGGAAATCTCGGCTGCGTCGCTGCGCGTGCGACCGTGGCGTGCTCGTTGTTTGTTCTGTGTGTTAAGTCTTTTCTGGAGGTGATTAAAGTAGCACTGATGAGGCAATAAAGCAGCCTGCTTTTGCTTTGAACTTCCGGGGAAGTTTATACTGAATAAAGAATTAAGGAAAAGTTTACATAGAGTTTCAAAGGGCAAAAAAAGAAAAAAAAAGGAAAGTTTAAATTGTGGCAATACTAACGAAAAAAAAACCTGTTAGCAATACTAACAAACCCAGTAACTTACAGGCTTTTAAAACTGTTCATTGGAAGATAACAGTAATTAATTGGTAGTTGACTTAACATAGGGGAAAAATCTCCTTAATGAGAGGCTGTTAATTGCAAAGCCCCGAAACCTGTTGAGGTGTCAGTGAAGTCAGCATTTAACACATGACTTTTCTCAGCTTGGGTGTTGCAGTCGATTCCGGCTCCAGTGACAGGAGCCTATTTTCATTCATACAACACCAGGCAGAAGGTGTTGGCACCGGCCTGCAAATGGCTCCGATGGTATAAAAAACACAGCTTAAAACCAGGTTTTTTTCATTGCGTGGCTCAGGTGCTCTCTTTGGCTTGCAAAGCTTGATTCGGGTCACGCGACCTTCAGGCAACGGGATGATGGTGATTGAAATCCCTTCTGGTTTTCTACTGGGTGACAGAGATGGAAAACAAATGCAGTGGAGAACTTGAGACCAGCTCTTAGGCGAAGGCTTCACCAGCCCCAGATGATGTGAACGTGGATGGGGACAGGGGTTTGAAGCCCCCCCTGGGTGCTGCTCTTCTGGGTACCACAGCCATTGCCTGCGTAGGCAGTGGGTGGTGGAGATACCGTGGGCTCGGCTCGTAAGCTGGGAGCAAACCTCTCTGGGTGGTGGAGCATCCAGGTTTGTAAACTACTACACCGCGTAGCGACGTAGGGTGAAGGGATGTGTGTTTTACGTTGGTGCAGAATAAACAAGACTGGGTTTGAGTGATGTTTTGCATTTCCAGCGTTGACAAAGATCTTTTCATTAGATGAGACGGATTATGACCGAAGAATGAAGGATTGTCTGTGTTTAAGGTCCGAGGGTAACAAATGTGCTATGAAACCACTGCTGCGTCACGTCCACGTGAGAGGAACCATCCTGTTTCTCCACCTGGCTGGTCTCTTCCTTCTGTCCTGTTGCATATTAATGCTGCTGCTCCTGTGCATCAGCAGATAGCGTAGCGCTATCTTTGTTATGTATTCTCACGCGTATTAATTATGCATTATCGTTTCCATCCCTTGCATGTTTAAAAAAGCAGCACGTTTAAAATCACATTCGTTCTTGTGTCTTTTGAACTCTTTTGGGCTCCCTCCTCAGTGCTCATCCCCGCGATGCTGGGGGCAGCGGCACTTCTCGGGGGTGCAGAAAGAGGAGTGGGGCCAGCAGGTCCAGGGAGGTTCTCCTTCCCCTCTACTCTGCACTGGTGAGACCACATCTGGAGTGTTGTGTTCAGTTCTGGGCTCCCCAGTTCAAGAGGGACAGGGAAATACTGGAGAGAGTCCAATGGAGGCTACGAGGATGCTGAAGGGACTGGAACATCTCTGATGAGGAAAGGCTGAGAGCCCTGGGGCTGTTTAGCCTGGAGAAGCCTGACAGGTGCTCTATAAATGTCTATAAATTATCTATAAATGTCTATGAATATCTGAGGGGTGGTTGTCCACTAGAAGGGGCCAGTCTCTTTTCAGTTGTCCCCCATGATAGGACAAGGAATAATAGGTATAAGCTAGAGCCAAGGAAGTTCTACCTCAGAATGAGGAGAAACCTTCTTTCCTGTGAGGGTCACAGAGCCTGGCCCAGGCTGCCCAGAGAGGCTGTGGAGTCTCCTTCTCTGGAGACTTTCCAGACCCCCCTGGATCTGTTCCTGTGTGGGCTGCCCCAGGTCATCCTGCTCTGGTAGGGGGGTTGGAATCAATCTCCAGAGCTCCCTTCCAAGCCCTACCATTCTGTGATTCTGTGATTCTCACGTGAAGCACTCTCAGGTACGATGGGGTGAGCAGCAAATGGGGCAAGAGAAACGTCCTCCATGGCTTTGGTTTCTTGCTGCTCACCAAACAGTGCTCTGATAAGACTGAGGAGCACTGCCAAAGCAATCTTAATGAGTTACCCTCCATTTAATGACTTTGATTCCTCGTTACGGAGTTCTTGAAGACATTAAAACCAAAGCTCTCTGTTCCAGATAAAAGGCTGCTACAGAAATTCTTACTTGTCTTTGAGGCACTTAAAAATAAAATAATAATAATAAGGAAGTTCTTCATAGTATGTTCCCAATCCAGTATAATCCTTAATTTTCAAAACAGAGAAAGCCATTATTTCTTTTTTTTTTAATTGTAATGAAAAAATTGCTGGAGCAGTGCACATTATTTCGATTACCCATTAAGTTCTCTTCACTAGAACGAAATTACATGATTTTCATTAATTTTCATGCTTTTAACTTCTGACTTGTAATTTACCAAAAAGAAAAAAAAAAAAAAAAAAATCCAGCCTTCTGTCCTGGAGCTGGTTGTCTCCCAGTTGCCAAAGTGCTGCAGATGGTCACGGCATTCAGATGAGTAATGCAAGGCAGCTTCTATTCCTGCGTCTTATATTTTGGGCTATTTGTAGTGAAACTTAACAAAGGATATTAGTTTGCAGTGGAGTTCAAATCTTTGACTTTTCCAAAGGGTTCAGTGGTCTGCTGGTTTGGTGTAAGTGGATGTTATGGATGGGTGTTAAGGGTTTGTAGCGATAGGATGAGGGGTAATGGCTTCAAACTGGAAGAAGGGAGATTTCGATTAGAAAATAGGACGAAATGCTTCTTTAGGAGGATGGTGAGACACTGGTACCGGTTGCCCGGGGAAGCTGTGGATGCTCTATCACTGGACTGTGGTCAAGACCAGGTTGGGTGGGGCTTTGAGCAACCTGATCTAGTGGGACGTATCCCTGCCCATGGCAGGGGCGTTGGAACTAGATGATCTTTCAGGTCCCTTCCAACCCAAGCCATTCAGTGATTCTATGTAGTGACAGATTTATTTCACAGCATCACATCAACACAGTAAAACAATTACTTGTTGAAGAATAAAATAAATTTGGGGTTTAATTTTAAAGTAACGGGCCTTGGTCAGGTGATTTTCTCATAGGAAATGCACGTGGCCTCCCTTCCATTCAACTTTTGACTTGCTCTCGTCATAGATTTTGCATTTGATTTGTTTGTCTCTGTAGCTGTTTAATTACAACTTCAGAGCTTTTCCTTCTGTCCTCTCTAACAGCAAAACAAGAGCCCTGTTGAGGCAGGAGGGAGGGGAGCTAACTATACTTCATCCCTGGAGATGCAATTATTTTCTGTTTATCCTCAGTGCCTCTGGGTGAGGGGATGGAGGCAGCTCTCCTTGCAGGCACGCAGAGAGGACAGGCTTCTGGCAACGCCGCTGCTCGTGCCCCTTCTCCGTGGTCACGGTGGGAGTGGGAGGACCCTGGGAAGGTCTGGTAGATCGTTGTACCGCCTGTCACAGTGATGCTGGTTTGCAAATGGTTTCCAGAAAATAATTGTCAGGTCAAAGGCCAATCTGCAGCACGCGTTCACGAGTCAGTCCGGTTTGCGGAACGTTTGTGTTTGAAGTATCAGCATCCTCTGGGTGAAGACCTCAAGGGAGGTTCTCTTCCCCCTCTACTCTGCACTGGTGAGACCACATCTGGAGTGTTGTGTTCAGTTCTGGGCTCCTCAGTGAAGAGGGACAGGGAAATTAGTACTAGAGAGAATCCAATGGAGAGCTGCAAAGGTGATGGACTGGAACATCTCTCTGATGAGGAAAGGCTGAGAGCCCTGGGGCTGTTCAGCCTGGAGAAGAGAAGCCTGAGAGGGGATCTGATGAATGGTTACAAATCTCTGCAGGGTGGGTGTCCTGTAGAAGGGGCCAGGCTCTTGTCAGTGATGCCCTGGGATAGAACACAGGGTGATGGTAGCAACTGAAACACAGGAAGTTCCACCTCAACATGAGGAAAAACTTCTTCACTGTGAGGGTGCCAGAGCCTGGCCCAGGCTGCCCAGAGAGGCTGTGGAGTCTCCTTCTCTGGAGCCTTTCCAGCCCCCCCCCGGCTCTGTTCCTGTGTGGGCTGCCCTGGGTGACCCTGCTCTGGCAGGGGGGTTGGACTCGATGATCTCCAGAGGTCCCTTCCAACCCCTACCATTCTATGATTATGAACTAGAAGTGTTCATAAGTAAAGGAAGCAGAAATTTGACCCAGTAATTGCTGCTCTTCTCATGTCCTTATAGTGCATTAAGGATGATATTTCTGGGGGCTTTTTTTTTCCTATCACAACAAACACCTTCTCTTCCCAAAGCTGCACGTGGGTGGTGGAGTTTCAAATGGATCATTCGAGATGAACTGTGACTGGGGCAACCCCACCATGATGATTTTATATGTGTTTGAGAGCTTTACCTGGTAGTGTTACACCAGCTAGGAGAAAGATTTTTACTCTCAAATGCCATCAATCCGAGCAGGTTCTGAGGCTGCTAAATTGCAGTGTAAGAAGTCACAGAAGTCAGGTTTTTGACAGCTATCACCGAAATCTTTTCCCTGATGCATTACTTAAAAGTTCATAACATTTAAAAAAAAAAATTAAAGGATTACATGGTATGCGTGAGCAGGTTGGACAAATTGTTCTCCTGGATGCTCTTTTGATGTTTTATGGAGTGAACTTTGTTGAAACCCCCCTCAATTTGGCATTTGGCAGCTGTATTTGTAATCCCAGCCCGGGTGTTTGCGTGTCTGTGCGTGAGTGGAGAGTCTGGTCCCCCCTGCGGGGATGACCCAGCAGAATAAATGGGGATAACTGGTGACAAATGGTGACTTTCAGAAGACAAGAGTTGGGGGGGTTCCGTGAGCGCTGCAGGTCCCTTAGAATCATAGAAGCATAGAATAGTTTTGGCTGGAAGAGACCTTCAAGATCATCACATCCAACCTTATTCCCAGCCCTATCAAAACCAGTAAACCACTTCCCTTAGCAGCAGTGTCCCTTTGCTGGGGTGGCTGCACAGAGTGGGACGTGGTGCCAGTGGTTGGTGTGTCCCAGCAGACAAATCTGGAGCATCCCCCTTGTGCCATCTCGGTACAGGGGATCACCAGCTGGACAACGGGAATGCTTTTCGTTCTTGCTCTGCTGAGGGTTTCAGAAACATGTTTTGTTCCTGGTTGTCTGGGTTTTGTTTTTTTTTTTCATTTAAAAAATTAAAAAAATTGAAGGGCAGCTCTTCAAACGTGCCCCGACCTGGTGCAATTCCCCAGACTTCAATGAAGCTACGGAGATTTACACCAGCTGAGGTGCCAGCAGACTTCAAACACTTTAAATCCATTTATGTAACGTAACCACCTGGGGATTATGGCACTGGATCCCTTTTACAGGATTAAACCCTTCCTTGCTTTAGCAGCACTGGGAAGAGCTACTGAGGGTTTTCCCCTCGAAGGCCAGGAGCCTGCCCAGCGTTGTGGTACCTGGCACGTCTCGAGGGTTGTGCAGTACAGCCAGGACTGCAAGAAGGGCTTGGATGTACCTCTTTGTATCCCTTGAAAAGAGAGGTTTTGCTCTTCTCCTGAATAAGCTGGCTCTGTTTAAACCCCAGGTACTCTGCATGCCATCAGGCTTGCATTCAAGGCAGCCAGAGACTCCTTAGGAGCTGATGGTGACAATTTTGCACCAAGAGTATAAATATATATAGCATTATAAACAGGAGCTTTCCCCCTCCCACCATGCTTTCAGTTACAGTGGAATGTATTATGTGGAAATATTGGCTGTTTGTCTTACGGCGAGAGCTGAACGCGCTCGAAACCGTAACAGAAAAGCAAAGTGTGTTACTAGTGTAATAAGAAGTGTTGTCATTAATAATTGTAATGAGGCAGATGCTTAAAAGGTGCCTGTGATGGCAAGGACACAACCCCCATGCTCACTTTATTCCCACGCTGATGAATATGAAGAATTTTTTTGTTTGTTTCTTTTAAGAATCATAGAATTGTCAGGGTTGGAAGGGATATTAAAGATCATCCAGTTCCAACCCCCCTGCCATGGGCAGGGACACCTCCCAAGTTGCTCAGAGCCCCATCCAGCTTGGCCTTAAAAGCTTCCAGGGATGGAGCTTCCACCACCTCTCTGGGCAACCTGTTCCAGTGTCTCACCAGCCTCATGGGGAAGATCTTCATCCTAGTGTCTAATCTGAATCGACCCACCTCGAGTTTCAATCCATAATTTGCTCATGGATCCATGTGTGAAGCATCACATTGAGTTTGCAACACGTTCATGCTGTAGGGAGCTATACACATCCCAGGTGGAAGAGTCTGGAAGGGTCTGTGAAAAGCTCCAAGGTGTGGTGGTCCCCACAGCCTTCCTAAGGCTCGACAACAAACAAATGTTGTCCTTTGTAGCTGTGCATGCGGGTGTGCCACGGGACAAATTGGACTTGTCTTCCCCACGCTCTTTTCTTATTCTTTCTCTCTCTTTCTTGATATTGAAATTCAGCTAGAAAAATTGCAAATCCTGAGCTTTTATTGCAGGAATGTGTTTACAGTTTAATTCATCCATTTATTTATTTATTTATTCTTTCCCCAGGTAGCCCTCGTGAATTAATCATTCTGAAAAGCAGACAGGTTTTTTTTTCCCCCCAAAGTTTGTATGCTTTTGAAAGACTGAAATGGATTGTATAAACAGCTCAGCTACCTTGATTTAGATGGACACTATCATTATTCTTCAGGGTTTGTTTGGGTTTTTTTTTTAAATAGACTTACTAGGTCAGTATTGAATTTAAACTGAGTGCTTCTAATACAATCCAGATTATTTTAGATCAAAATAAGGAGGTTTAGGTTGGATATTAGGAAAAAATTTCTTCACGGGAGGGGTTGTGAAGTGCTGGCCCAGGCTGCCCAGGGATGTAGTGGAGTAACTCATCCCTGGAGGGGTTTCCAAGCTGTGGAGATGTGGTGCTGAGGGACATGGGTCAGTGGTGCCCTGGCAGTGCTGGGGGAATGGTTGGACTCGATGATCTCCAAGGTCTTTTCCAACCTAAATGATTCTGTGATCTCTGTTAGGCAGATGTCAGTTAAATAAAAGCTGCACACTGTGGCTTTTTCTGCCTGGCACCTTCAGGTGACTAATACTGGGAGAAGACATGACTCTTAACAGGTAGCGATGATGACACTTCTTCTCCTATTGCAGTGTTGTCCCAGGGAGATGAGATAGTTCAAATATTGTCCAGACCAAACAGACAAGGAGAAATATTCCCATTGTAACCTGAGGTAACAAATGACTGGCTTACCCTCTGCTTTGGTCGTGGTTTAGAAGTTCTGTGCCTGTCTTGGAATACGTCAGTAGCTGAACAGTGGTTTCCTCCTGGGAGAGCATTTCTGGTGTTCCCATAATTACCCTGCTATGGGTGTAAGTAAGGATTTGTTAAGACTGCTCTTAATACTCTGCAGCTAAACATCCAGGTCATCCCGGATGAATCCTCTCGTACGCAGCATCACGTTTTCTTGCTGTCATTGCAAAGCGTGTGCCCGTCACCCAGAGCGAGCAGATTTTCAGTGTCCCGTTGACAAACCAAGTCAGTGCCCAGGCATCTTCTGACATAGTGCAAATTAAGTTCTTGCTCTTCTGCTCAAAGCTTGCCAAGGTGATTATCCCTTGCTTGCTGCTGCCCGGGAGCGGTACCACGTTGCTCGCGAGGCTCCACTCACTCGATCTGCTTAGTCACAAATATTTGAGCAGGGAATCCGTGGCCTAAACCTCTCTGGAAAGAGCCAGATAGAAAGTTGGCAGGACTCAGTTTTGCTTCTGACGGTGACTAACGTACTTAAAACCAAAACAGGCTTCACCTTGAAGCGATGCGTTGGGGGAAGAGTTCCTTTCTCCTTGAAGATTTCTACAGCGCTGGGCTCCTCCATCAAGTGGGAGCCTGGATGGATTGCCTGAGTTGTCTTCCTTTTTTTTTTTCAAGCCATGGATGATACAGAGCTTACAGGGTATTGCCCCTGGGACTTCTCTTTTCTATAGCTCCAGGATTTTAGAGGAGAGATTTTTTTTCCATATGAGTATTTTGTAACGTTTCACTGTCCGCTGGTGGGGTGGAGTGGATACCATTTGTTAGCCAGGCTTTTCCACACCCCCCTTATTCCAAGGAGAGATTAAAATCAATTGAAGTTCAGGGAAGTATTGCAGAAAGGAAATACTTGGCTTTAAAAGATGCACACAGACCTACTACTTCTGCTTTTTTTTTTTTTTCTCTATTATTATTTATTTTTTGTAATATCCACTTTATAGTGGATATTAAAAATATCCACTATAATATCCACTCGATAGTGCACATTACAAATATCCACTTTACAATGGGTATTACCACAAATAAACAACTGAAAAAAATCTTAATACTCGGAAGGCAGTGATTATGTCAACACCTTAAATTTCACTAGTTAAATCAAAAGGTGATTAGTACAGACCTTTGCAACATTTATAACGCCTTATCCCCAAATATGAGAACACCCAGGACTGGAGGCATCTGCAGACTTTGGGAGGAGGTTGAAGAATAGTTGAAGGCAGCTTTGTGCACGCAGTGATGTGCTCTGCTGGGGCTTGGTCAGAGCTGAAGGTAACGTCAAATCAAGCAGGTGTAAATAGAAAGGTTTGTAATAGTCTAGGATGCTGGCAACAGCTTTCTGAAAGAATTTTAGGGATTCAGGTCTCTTATTACCCAGAAGGCATTCTCAGCCTGATCAATAGTCTTTGCCCGTTGCATCCAGGACTTATTTTCAGCAGGGATGGGGAAAAAAAAATAAATCAGCCCAATATCAATTTGTAGCTACAAGATACAGACACAGTCTGGATTTGTAGACCCTGGGAACAGCCCTAATGGTTGGACTTGGCTGGTGCTTGCTTGGGAAGTTACAAACCTCTGTGGAAGATGCCATGGCCAACAGCAGAGGACTGTGAGAACCTGAGGCCACAACTGACCAAGCGTGGGAGTTGGCTGCTAGCCCTGCTGTGCCTGGTGATGGATGAGGATAACAGATTGAGGCGAGATGTCTCAGAGCTGTTTTCAGTGCTGAAGATGAGCGCCATGGGTGGAGCAGACCCTGAGCTGCCATTGTGTCTCCCATCAAGGACTAATTTCTCTGTCGTTGACTGCCCTTCTCAGTTGAAAGTGTGTCATATCCAAAGTTAAAAGAATTTAAAAAATGCATAAGCTGGGAACCGGAGTAAACACCAGTATTTCATCTAAGGCTCTATAGGATGCAGTCATCAGAGATGCTCTGGACTCGATGCTAAAATAGAACGGGCTCAACAGCGGAGAGGCAAGATGACGTGCGCGTTGGCAAGTGTCATTTCCAGGACATCCCCCTGCAGTTGGTGATGAGCTCCTCACATGAAGGAGCACAGCTCTTCTGGGTGATGGCCAACGTGCCTGGCGTTTCACTTCCACACCCAGAGGAGTTGGAATAGCCCCGGTGTTCGGTCCGCGCGAGCGTGTTTGGTTCGTCTCCACGTAGATGGTTCAAACAAAAGGAACATGAGCTAACAAAAGAGAGTGGCTGGTTTTTTTCCCTCTTGTAAGCAGCACATTTGACCGATGAAGCCATGATGCAACAGCAGGAGTGGTCGGAGCAATGGCCCTAGGGGAGAATGAAGGAAACAACCGAGGAAAATTTATCCAGCAAGTGAAGAGCTAAGTCGTGAAGCGTGACCTGGGCTCGGCTCAGGCACGTGCTGGTGGCATCCTGGCAGGTGGATTTCTGCTCCCAGCTCAAATCCATGAGAGCTGCCTGTGCACAACAGCAGCAAAGACAAGTTGAGAGTCTACAGCCCATAGCTGAGAGGAGCAAAGAGTTTACAGCAGGGTTTTAGCGTTCTTGTTCCTAGTGGCGGATGATGTTTGAACACATTCAGAATAGGTTTGTTAGGCAGCAGCTTTTGGGAACCCTGGTGCAACTGTGCTAGGAATTTCCAAACCAGAATATATGTCTTTGTTACTCTGAGAAGAAAAATGTGCTTTTCTTTTAATTATTATTTTATTCCTGCCCAATGGTAACAATAGATGTATTGCGCTAGGTAAGGACAGCATTTTAATTTCCTGTCGTAATCGTGTGTTTCTAGGGTTGGATATGTAACTCTGCTGAATTATTTCCTCAGGGCTAGACCTTAACTTACATGACATCAGAACAAGCCTGATTATCATTTATATATTTAAAAGCAGCTTTCAAAACTATCCCTTTGGTTGTTTTTGCGTGAGAGATCAACAAATAATCTGATTATTAATGACCGTGCGGCCGGTTCTGTGTTGCCTACTTCTTAACTGATCCTTCAGCAGAGGACCTGCAGATGCCCCAGTGCTCTTCTGTTGTGTTGTTACTGCTATTATTATTGTTTCATAATTAATCATGTCTCTGTCGTGGGCCGATACAGAGCCGGGTGAGTTTATCTGCCTGCTTTCCTGACGCTAGCTCTGATGACTCAGGGAGAGGGCTGCTTGGGGAAGAAACTTGGGATTTTTCTGCAGCCAACGTGCTTTTATTGTCTACGGAGGAGAACATCTGCGACGATAATCGCCCTGTTGGCTGACTCAGAGAACACAAATTACATTCCATTAAATAAGGCTTTTGTCACAGGACAAGTCACTCATTACGCTGCTCTGGGAATTGCCTCCTCCTGGCTGTCTAGACCCAGTAGGCAAGGCACGGGGGAAACTCGCTTACGCTGGCACGTTTGGATCAGGTAGCAAGACTTTTTTTGTTTGAAGAGAGCTAACTTGATGACATTTGCTCTAATTAATCACGATGCCGCGACGGTGCGGAGAGGCAGGCGGAGTGAGAGGCTGCAGGGATGAGCTCCCCAAGCTGGAGCCTGACCCCGTGGTTGGCATTTAAACGTTGGCTCTGGTGTCGCAGGACCAGAGCAGCTTGGTGGGTGGGCTCCTCACCTTCTCTAACTGGTGGGCTTCAGGCTTCCTGCCACGGTCAGAGCGCGCTCGTGTCGGGGTGGACGTGTTTAACCCTCCCTTTAACTCAGATTCTTCCAGATGACTTGGGTCACTCATAACTAGAGTCATCAGACCATTACTGTTTCAAATTGTGGAGCTCTACCATGCCTGCCTTTGCCAGAGTGAAGATTGATTTCTTCCTGTCTTCTGAGCCTCTGGATTTTCATGGCTGTGTTCTTGTCTCTGAGGAATATCTGACACTGCCGTTGAACTTGGGTATCGGATGCTTGCCTACCGGATGTCACTTGTGGTTTTCCACTTGTACTTGGTAGGGCAGCAATCTGGGAAATAGAAGTCTCTCAGAAAAGAGAGGTGATAGCAGGAGGAGAGTCATCTGGCTCGTGGTCCCTGTTGGAGACATGGAGGGTCCCTATCCTGTCCTAGCATGCTGCAAAGGGTCAGGAGAGAGGTGGTGGCCCTCATCCAGCTTCTCACCCCAGAAGCAAGCCTGCAAGGGCCGTCTTGTACAAGATGCCAGGGAGGGTGTTTGGTTCCCGTGGCTCAGAACATTGCAGTGGAACTGCAGAAAGTGTGTCTTATGCAGTGGTGGAGTAGTGATGGGAAGGAGCTTTGTTTTAGCTTTACTCCCAATGGAAGTATCTGATGGTTGGTTTTGTTTTATTCTCTTTATTGATCTTGACTGGCTGAGAGGAGACCTCCTTGCCCTCAAAACTCCTGAAAGGAGTTTGGAACCAGGTGGGGATCAGTCTCATCTCACAAGGAACAAGCGATAGGACGAGAGGAAAAGGCCTCTAGTTGTGCCACAGGAGGTTTAAGTTGGATATTAGGAAAGATTTCTTCCCCTCCAGGCTTGTCAAGCTCTGGAAAAGGCGGCTCAGGGCAGTGGTGGAGTCCCCGTGATCCCTGGAGGGGTTTCCAAGCTGTGGTGCTGAGGGACAGGGGTCAGTGGTGCCCTGGCAGTGCTGGGGGAATGGTTGGACTCAATGATCTCAAAGGTCTCTTCCAACCAGAACAATCCTGTGATTATATGACTGGTTTTCATTCTTGAGCACATGGATCTGCAGTAGACAGGAAGACTTATCGGCCCAGTGGTGGAGGCAGGATGGTGATGTCTCCAAAGATGCAGAGCTATGAGACCCTTCCCTTTAACACTTTATACAGAACTTTTTAAATGTCCTTTTTTTTATTTTATTTTTTTTTCTTGTTTCTTTTGAATGGGAAACACCTTTAGTAGTCCCTGTTCATTGAGAAGCCTACAGAATTACTTGTAGTAGGACTGCCTGGTGTAAAAACTTATTTCTTCTAATTCCAAAGCCATTGACACCATTTGTGCTGGCAGCTGATGTGAATAGAAGAGATGGGGAAAAAACAAAGGGCAAGCCACCCAATTTAGTCTTTTCCTGCTCAGGAGGGCATAAGGCAGCTGCCTGCCCTTGAAGAGCAGGTTGTCGTGTTAACCAGCGATGCCCTTGAGCTGTCCTATCCATTTCACTTCCCAGTTTCCTGAAGAGCTTCTCTTCCCAAGGTGCAGTTTTGTCTTGAAGAAATACCGCCTTGTAGCAGTGTATGAAAACACACCAGCATACAGAGCAGAAACCAATTCCCTCGGCAGCAAACAAGGCAAGGAGTTTTATCATTCCTACTGGATATACTCCAAGAATTCTCTCTTCGGTTTAGTTATTATCTTTCCCTACAGCATGGAATATTCAATTAAACCCTCTCTCAAATTGGCCATAACTTGGAATGAAAATTAAAGCAGTTCTATTTAGGTGAACGAGATCCGTCAGCGGGCTTTGAATGTTTGGGGACAATAGGAATGGTTTCACCTGCTCGTGTGAATTAACCTCGGCTGCCATTCTTCACATGTCTTCATTCCTCAAAAGCACAGTGAGGTGACAAGTATTTAGCATCCTGCTGGATCTGCTGGCTCTCCAGTTTGGGGTACTGGGGGGGGGACACACACAGGAAATAGAGTTTTCATTTGGAACGTGTTTAAATTAATCTGGTGGGGGTTTTTAATAGATTTTTGTGAAGAAGAAGAAAAAAAAAAAAAAGATAAAATATCTATGTCTCAGCAGAAGCTGGGATAGCAGAATGTTCCCCTAAATTATCTATCACATTCTGTCCGACAGCATATGGGTCTACACCTCGTACTGCGTTTAAAAATGTTTCTTTTATCATGAAATCTACTGAAATTTCCTCTCTCCTGCATCTCACTGAAAGAAATACACTTCTGTCAAAGGAGGCAGACCCAGAGCAGCAGTACATTTGTTTCATCTGACAGCGAGGCGGGGGGAAATAAGGCGCTTTTTGATAACCAATCTTGTTTGCAACTTGTCTTAAGCTGGGGGTGGCTGGGTGCTCATCGTGAGTTAACTCATTTCGGGCTCGAGCGAAGGAAACGTAACTCAGAAAAATAAAATCTGTCACTGGGAGAGTGTCTCAACAGTTACCTTGTCCGGGTAGGTTACTTATTGTATTTTTCCAGGACAGTAATAAATGTGTAGGGAGTAGCACAGGTTACGCAGTAGCTGCTGGATGCAGTAAAAAACAAAGTGAGCTATAACGAGTGCACGGCTTTCATGTGTGTGTTTACATATATGGGCTGCTTCATTATTCCCTTTGATGAAATGACCAAAAAAACCAGCCTAATAAACACAACCTGATAAGAAGGGCAAGGGAAGAGCTGCCTCCTGGCATCGGTGGGCATCTGGGGATCGAGAGGCAAGGGGTGGTCCTGTCATGAGCTAAAAATGTGTTGTCTTCGCCTCATCAGAAGCCCTCAGAATTACTGTGGTAGAAATGAACTTGCCATTTGGATTTTAAAAAAGAAGATGGTGTAAAAATACACTTTTCAAAGAGGGAGGTTCTCCTCCCCCTCTACTCTGCACTGGTGAGACCACATCTGGAGTATTGTCTCCAGTTCTAGGCTCCCCAGTTCAAGAGGGACAGGGAAATACTGGAGAGAGTCCAAGGGGGGCTATGAGGATGCTGAAGGGACTGGAACATCTCTGATGAGGAAAGGCTGAGAGCCCTGGGGCTGTTTAGCCTGGAGCAGAGCAGCCTGAGAGGGGATCTGATGAATGGTTACAAATCTCTGCAGGGTGGGTGTCCAGTAGAAGGGGCCAGGCTCTTCAGTGGTGCCCTGGGATAGGACAAGAGGTGATGGTAGCAACTGAAACACAGGAAGTTCCACCTCAACATGAGGAACAACTGTGAGAGTGACAGAGCCTGTCCGGGGCTGCCCAGAGATGCTGTGGAGTCTCCTTCTCTGGAGACTTTCCAGCCCCCCCGGCTCTGTTCCTGTGTGGGCTGCCCTGGGTGACCCTGCTCTGGCAGGGGGGTTGGACTCGATGCTCTCCAGAGGTCCCTTCCAACCCCTACCATTCTGTGATTATCCAAATAGCTAAACTTTGCTCCCACAAAACCAGACACTGCAATAAAGCAAATGTCTGTGCTGACGCTAGTTATCTGAGATGGATTTCTACCCAGTAACATGAGTTATTCCGAAATGGGACTATTTCTGGTACAGGTACTTTTCAGTATACTCCCTGTGAGAGTCTAGATGGAGGTGTCTTTCATTTATTAGTGAGTATTTAGTGTTCTTTGAACCAAATCCTCCTCTTCTGCAAGGTGCTGTGGCTCGACTCCTGTCACACCCTGTGTCAGGACCTGGGCTGCAGCAATTTCAGTCACCCATTAGGCTGCACCAGAAGGACTCTGCAGGCTGAGGAGTAAATAGTTCTAACTTGCTTATCTTGGTTATACCCAGGCAGCAATAAGAGAAAGGCACTCAAAATAATTTTATCTACCTGGTGTTGCAAGGTTTTTTCCTCCTGTTTTGTTCCCCTGGTAGGCTGGTGGCTGCTTCCAGAGCTTCTCCCTGCTTTACCCTGCCCTGTTGTCTTGAAAGCCTAGAAGGAGTCACAGCAGGACTGTTCTTCTTGCTGGCAACCAGGAAGGGCAAGTGGTTTTTTGGCCATATAAAAGCTGAATGTGAAACAGTGTCGGCAGCAGATGTAATATTTGGAGAGAGAGGTTTCATTTGATCTTTCGTGAGTTTCTGTTTTAGCTTAGGCAAATTAACTTGTTTATCCTTTTCACCTATTTCTGGGTATTTCTACCTTCATAGTTCTCTGCCTTTTGTCTGATGTGTTACCTAGGTTGGACTTTGCTTACTAAGTATGTAGGCAGATTGTAAGGTTTCTTACAAATGTAGCCCCCTATCAAACACCCCCTTGCATCACGTGGACCAGTTCCATTATACCTTGAAGACCAACGTCTTGGTCTGGAGGCAAGTGATGCCCTAGACCTACGGGGACACATTTGGACCGTTAGATTTTGCTCGTGAGCCTGTTTCCCAACTCAGCAAGGCGAGCTCTCTGCTTTTCAATGCAAGGCTGTACGTCCTTGTGATGGAAGGAGGACCACGGAGCTGACCTCTAGCGTGATGTGATGCGATATAAATTGACACGCCGTTAATTGAAGTAACAGCAAATGACAGCGCAGCAGGACTCGAGTCCTTTGCGGGGTGTGAGGCAGATGCCACACGTACCTGAGTCACCTCCTTGCCCGTGGGACTTGAAGTGACTCTTACAAAGGACCTGGGCACCAGGCTGGCTGCTGAATTTTACAGTTAGAAAATAGAATAAGTGAAAAGGTATTTGAATTCTCTCATTTTCAAACCCATTAATATAGTACTCAGAGCTATAATCTTTATGGGCCAGATGGTAATATTCTTTCTTAACAATGAATGAGACTGTTTAAGGAGTAGAGCAGCCCATGGTCCCAGAAACAAGTCAGGGTATCGTAATCTAGCCCTGTATGCTTTATGGTTATTATTATCTTTCTTTCTTTTTTTTCTTCCTGCCAGCAACAGTAAGTTGCACACAGGTATAATTTAAAGCTAGAGATTATGTGAAACGTGTTTTGAATAATAGATGAGTCTCAGTCAGATATCGTTAACATATAATTAAAGATAAATACAAGCGATAGGACTGTGTGCTTAGCGCATCCTCTTTTGTGGTGGTGCCTGGGGGAGGAGATATGGGGGAGAGGTTGCTCCATTATAATCTTCCTGGCAGAGTCTGTCTGAAATTCTTCTTGTGGAGACGACAGAATTTGCTCCCTGGAGTGAAGAGCTATTGTTCTGTCCCTGATAAATCCAGGCGATTTCCCAGGGTTGGGGGGTATGAGGGCTAGTCACGTTCATTCTCACCCACCTCCTATCGGGAAGATGCATCATCTTCTGTTCATTGCTTTTCCTTTCCTATTGTTCTGTACATCCCATCATCTTTCTGGTTTATTTATTCATTCTCCTCTGACCTTCTACACCCACAAACTTCCTGCAGGTCCATCAAGATCATAGAATTACTGAATCTGGGAAAGACCTCCAAGATCATCAAGTCCAGCCTAGAAGGTGGGGCTTCTGGCAGCTGAGTAGATGGCAGAATGGCTGCCTGGCCAAAGTATTGGTTGGACTTGATGATCCTAAAGGTGTTTTCCAGCCTAAACAATTCTGTGTTTATATTCTGTGATTCTCAGTGACTTCTGTGCTCATGTCCCTGCGTGTCCCAGCCCTTGGCAGCGAGGAGCTGTGGGTACCGGCAGGAGCACCGTGATGACCCCCACCATCTCCCCGCCGGTACTCTGCAGGGACAGATGTCTGCTGTAAAGATGGTAGGGCAGGACATGATCAGAAAACGTTCCCAAAAATGTTAGAGCAAGGCTCTGTCCATTCAGCTAAAGGACTTGCTGGCTGTGAGCAGTTGCACTGAGTCCTCAGCTTGCACTGTACGTAGGGGAGGCAGCTCGACACCGACGCTGATGAGCGGAAAAATCTCGGTGCAATCAAGATAGCTGATCTTTTCAGAGAAGAAAACTTGGTTTCCTTTATGTTCTGAACAGCTTCCGTGAAGATAAAACTGTCAGAAACAAACAGGACAGAGAGCAGTGAATTTATGTTGTAACTTTTTGTGGGTGCTTTGAGCAATATTGGCGTACGTCGTGAAATCCTCTGCTCTGACTGCGAAGTGACAGGCAGGGAAAAGCTGTACCTTGGGACCGTTCCTGTTAGCAATGCTCAACCCTTAGTTCCAGGTTTGAAGAAGGATAAATTCTTAAGAGTCATACATACAATGTTTTGGGTTGGAAGGGACCTTTCAAGGTCATCCAGTGCCACCCCCCTGCAGGGAGCAGGGCCATCTGCAGCTAGAGCAGGGTGCTCAGAGCCCCGGGCAACCTCCCCTGCAATGGTGCCAGGGATGGGGCAGCCACCACCTCTCTGGGCAGCCTGGACCAGGCTCTCACCACCCTCAACATAACAAATTTCTCTTCTGTCTCATCTAAATTTCCCCTCTATATTGATAATATGAAAACTGAAAGTGGGTGAGAGAGGAAAAGAGCTACGAAGGAGTTAACACAGCAGCTGAGAATGTGTTTTTAACATAAAGAACCAAAGCCAGTGCAAGGAAGGCTCCCGTAAGTAATCCCAAAACTCAGGACTGTTGGACTGCTGTGAAGCGACTGCTGAACTCCTTGAAGGTCATGTCAGGTGGAGTTGCCAAAATATTTTCACTCTTCTACCTGTGTTTAGCTTTTAATACTCTGAAGTCCCCGAGCATCTACGGAACGCTCTTGCTGTGTGATTCATACTGAGCACTCAGGATCTTGGTCCCCAGGAGCACGATGAGGCGCAGGGGCTGGGGGGAACCCCTGTAGCATCACAGTCGAGCAGAAGGTGTTAAAGGATTTAGGTGGCCAAGGGTCCCCTCTGAGGGGCTGATGCTCAGTTAAACCCCATGGTTGCCAGAAGGTTTCCATCCAGCCACGGCAGAACCCGTTGTGATGGAGGAGCTTCCTGGGGGCTGGAAATGCTGGTGAACTTCCACCTCCTTTGTTACTGCGTAGCTGTAGTTCATAATGTGGATTTTTAACTTACAGTGAAAATACTTTGGTTTTTAGAGGTGAAACGAAGCGTTCTGATTTGAAGTGAGCTTTGCTGCGCCAACAGGATCCTGCCTGTTCCCATCCACTCGAACTTTGGGCAGAGTTTCTGTCTGTGCTCTGTGCAGCACACAAACATTTTCCTGAAGGTTGACTCTGCGTGATGTCCAGTGACTCTAGGAAAAAAATTCTGGGTGTGAAAATAAAAAAGAAGTGTAATTGTCATATGTTTTCTAGGATGAATGATGTGTGGCCCCTTGCTGCTGCTAATATTTTTGTGTTTTAACATTGGGTACGTGGAGATTCCATCAAGTGCCTGTCACGTTTCTCCTCTGTTTAATGCAGATGACAACACACTGCACGGGCCAGTTTTCCTTCTGGAGCCCAACAGCGCGATCTTCCCCTTGGATTCAGAGGAAAAGAAAGTGAAGCTGAGCTGTGAAGTAAAAGGAAATCCCAGACCAACCGTTGGGTTTGTTGACTTTTTCCTGTGATATCCCCCAAGAGCCCTTCTCCCGCGTATATCTCGCGGTGTGACTCGGTGATGCCCCTGGAGTTCAGCACAGTGCTGATAACGGCAGTATCCCAGGCATCAGGAACTCACCACGTAGTGCAAGGCAATTGCAAAACGTGGACCAGAGCTCTAAAAGCTTACGAAGGGATTATAAATAGTCTGGGCTCCCAGATTAACCACCTTTTCCTGTGAAGACTCTGGATAGTTTTCAGCTTTTAACAGCTTTGGGATCCTTAGGAAAAAAAGCTGTGGTGCTACTGCAGTGCTGCTGCTGTAAATCATAGAGGCTGCTCTTGGTTTGTTCTTTTTCTTCCCTTTAGTGCCTTTCTCGGTTTGTTCACCAAAGTGAACACCTCACTAAAACCCATCTGAGTTGTCAGACCTCAGCTGCCGTGCTGTCTTCTGACACGACCGGCCGTTTAATGCCAGCAACTCTTGATTATCACCAGTGCAAACATATTCCAGTTGTTCCAGTGTATGTTGTGGTACTGGGAGCTGCCCTGCTGGTGGGGATGCTGTAACTGGGGCAACGTGGTGCTGGAATTTCACAGCGCCCCAGTTTGCCATGATGTCTGCTGCGAGTGAGCGTTCTTAGATTGAAAAACAAGCATCCAGCAAGTCAGGAGGGGGGGAGGAACCCCAAACCACAGTGGACTTGAATGGTTTAAAGATGCTGTTTCTGGGAGTTCCCCTTGCAAAATGATTAATTCCAAAGAGCAGCAGCACCAGCAACTACAGAAGCATTTAATCATATCAGAGCCTGGAATATATGTCAAGGATATTGCTCTTTCAGTTAAATACTGGAATATTTCAATACTGCACAGGAAATTTGCATTTTCATCCCTCTTTTTTTTTTTTTTTTTAAGTAGTCAAAGATGTTTTAAATCTTTCTTTATTTACTTTGTGCTGTATTTTCAAATACCCAAGGGTATCCATGAATATTAGCAGAATTTCACTTGGGCATTTTGTGCTATAGGTGGAAGTTAAACGGAACCAGCATCGACATCGGTCTGGATTACCGCTACAGCCTGGTGGAAGGCAACCTGTTGATCAATAACCCCAATAAAACTCAAGATGCTGGAACGTACCAATGCGTAGCAACAAACCCGTTCGGAACGATTGTCAGCAGAGAAGCAAAGCTTCAGTTTGCTTGTGAGTAACAACACAGCCTCCGTTCCTGCGGCGCGCTAGAAAACCTGCGAGCAGCGTCCCCTTTCCTAACCTTTTCTGATGCCTTCACGTAGTGTCCTCTGAGCTGGTCGTGAGGTGGAGCCAAACACTTGGGTTTAGAAGGGAAATAGGATTTTGAGGGGAAAGGATGCCTTGGTTTAGGATTATTCAGTTAAAACTGTATGTAGTGCATGGGGTAAAATGTCTTATTTCTCTAGAAAGAGGCCACCTAGGAAAGTATCTGGCAAATGAGGTCTCACCATTGATTTTTCCTTTGCTTGGAGAATTAAAGCTTCAGAATATTTGAAGGAGTGTGCTCTTTGCAAGGGATAAATTCACAGTGACAGTGTGTACAAGTCCTCCATTTCAGCAGAAGTACTCTCAGGTATGGCTGGTATTTTGGAACTGGGTGTGGAAAGGAAAACAGGCTGCTTCATCTTTATTTTGGGTTAAATTCAAAGCGGCAGCTTCCCCTCAAAAGCCAGGGATGACCAAAGACACAGGTCCCAATATGAAATCAGTGTTGTATGGAATTACATCAAGCTGCTTTGAGGTACAGGATGAAGTCTGCAAGAGTGGGCAAACGATAGCGCAGGACCACGAGTCATCTTTTTTATCCGATGTAGCTGTGAAGGTGGAGAATAGATACATGGGTTTATTTGTCTGTCATCTCTGTGGTTTCTTTGGGCTGGTGTTTTTGGGAGGGATGTACACAGCAGCTTGGCAGCTACAGCAGGAGATGCTACGAGATATCCTGCCCTGCATGTGCGTGCAGGAGGTCAAGGCAATCCCTTCCCAGACACAAAGCCATCAGTAATGGTGAGCTGGGCTTTCAGGAGATGCTTTTGACCAACTGGCATGAAAAGCTGATGTGCTCCAGCTATAAAAATGGAAAGGTAAAAATGCCAGTAAACACTAGGTTTACACAGTATAGAGAGATGGTTTGCATCTTTATTCAGAGCAGAGCCCTTCAGCCCTTCCCTTGGCTGGGGTCACACTGTTGGCTGAAGTCAATCATTTAAAGACAAGCCAGGTACCAGCTTCCAGCTCCTTAGACACTGGTTCCAGACTTTGAAGTTCAGGAGGTGGGATTAGGAGGGAGGGTCATGATGCTGGCAAGTGCAGCAGCCACAGAGTGCTTGAGTGGAAATACATCAGCCTCCTTGTTTGTTTAAGTTGGTAGGTCCTTATCAACCAAGACTTACTAACCAAGAGCTCGCAAACGCAGAGAATTCTGCACAAAACTGAGAAACCTTTAACGTTTAATCTTTGCTTCAGACACAGTGTCTATTAAGTTCTGATTAATTTATCTCGATGAATAATACATCTGGCAAGAATCTTCCAAGCTTTCTAGTTGACCAAATGCAAATTTGTCTTGACTGATTCATAGCTAAGGAGATTGAATTGAAAACCAAAGCTTGTTCTTTCCCAGTTGAAGTAATGATGGAAGATGTGAATAAATGTATTATTTTTGATTCCTAGCATTTATTTTAGATGGCTAGAAAACGGCATAATCAGGTTGGGAACATTGGGATGAAATAAAAAGAACCTGCATTTCTCTGTGCTCCCACAAATCACTAAGTCTTGTGTAATCAAAGGGCTTGCAACCAGAATTAGCTGAATTAGGTTGAGAGTGGTTTAAGTTTATGACAAAAGCTCTGTCTCTAAGAACTGATAAAACCAGGCATCTGTATTAGGAATGCATCATTTTCAGCCTTGACATCCACGACACGTGGGTGCAGGAGCTCTGCTTAATACAACTCCTTGCCTCGATGCGATTTTATTCCAAATGTGATCGTGTTTAAACGGCCTTCTGAAGGTTCTGTGTCGAATGGCTGAAACGCCGTGTGGAGAGGATGCATTGTAGTGACTGGAGAGCTCTCAAACCTCTTTGCTCTCTCAGGATTCTGCCCTTTTATCAAGTTGTTGTCCTTGGATTTACACCCTTGCCTGGCACCAGGATTGCACGTGCAGGCTCTGAGCCAGCTCCAGCACTTCAGCTTGGTCTCTTCTGTCACATATTCTGATTTAGCAGTGGGGAGGTGTTTGTTGGAGGCTGTACAGCCTTAACCCATCCCTAGCTCCCCTCTTCATCCGAGCAGTCACTTATTTCCCATCCGGACTGGCCTGATGCGTGGTTTTTTCTGTTATCTGATGTTTATTGCTGAGGAAAGTTATTGCTGAGTCTTTTGAGACTCTGTCTGGGGTTTTGTGCTTTTTCTTCTCTGCTCTTAAGGGTTAAACTCTGAATCCTAGGGCATCATTAATATACGTTCATTGGTTCTTCAAGGGCTGTATTATTCTTCTCTCACGTTTTCGCTGAAGATTAAACTGCGATCCAGCTATTCAACCTCCTCTGGGGGTCAGGGAGGGTCAGCAGTTTAATCCTTGAAATATGTATTTAGGTTACAAACTCATTACGATAAAAGTGCTAATATTTTCCCCCAATACTTGCTTTGTGATATATCATTTACATTGCAAAATGTGTTCTTTTTTATTTCCTCTCTCTTTTTTTTACTTTTTGTTTCTTTTTTCTTTTCTCTTTTTTCTTTTCTCTTTTTTCTTTTCTCTTT